>PVKU01005386.1:0-124612 GCA_004027475.1 Anoura caudifer | reverse complement strand
GGACATAAAGGAAAGAATAAACAAATGGGATCTCATCAAAATAAAAAGCTTCTGTATGGCTAAAGAAAGCAGTATTAAAATAAAAAGAGAACCAACTATATGGGAAAACATATTTGCCAATGATACCTCAGACAAGGGTTTAATCTCCAAAATATATAAAGAACTTACACGACTCCACTCTAAGAAGACAAGCAACCCAATTAAAAAATGGGCAAAGGACTTGAACAGACACTTCTCCAAGGAGGACATGCAGAGGATCCAGAGACACAGAAAAAGATGCTCAATATTGCTAGCTATCAGAGAGATGCAGATTAAAACCACAATGAGATACCACTTCACACCAGTCAGAATGGCCTTCATAAACAAAGCAACAACCAACAAGTGTTGGAAAGGTAGTGGAGAAAAGGGGACCCTGGTGCACCATTGGTGGGATTGCAGACTGGTACAATCACTATGGAAAGCAGTATGGAATTTTCTAAAAAAACTAAAAATGGATCTACCTTTTGACCCAGCAATCCCACTGCTAGGATTATATCCTAAGAACCCTGAAACACCAATCCAAAAGAACCTATGCACCCCAATGTTCATAGCAGCACAATTCACAATAGCCAAGTGTTGGAAGCAACCTAGGTGCCCATCAGTAAATGAATGGATCAAAAAACTATGATACATTTACACATTGGAATTCTATGCAGCAGAAAGAAGGAAGGAGCTCCTATACTTCGTGACAGCATGGATGGAACTGGAGAGCATCATGCTAAGCGAAAAAAGCCAGGAGGTGAAAGACAAGTACCATATGATCTCACCTTTAACAGGAACCTAATCAATAAAACAAACAAACAAGCAAAATATAACCGAAGACACTGAAATTGAGAACAGACTGACAGTCACAAGAGGGGAGAAGGAAGGGAATTTCAGGGGAAAAGGGGAAGGGTTTACAGGAACAAGTATAAAGGACACACGGATAAAAACTAGGTGGGTGGAAATGGGAGGAAGGTAGGGAGGTCTGGGTTGGGAGTAAAAGACAGAAAACTGTACAAGAACAACAATTTAAATAAATTTTAAAAAAGAATTAAAAGAAAAAAAGAAATAGCCATACATTGAATGTGGGAGGTGGGTAGGGCAGGAGAGAGTAATGGGGGAAATGGGAACAACTGTAATTGAACAACAGTTAAAAAAAAAAAAGACCAGCTATTAAAAAAAAAAAGAAATAGTCACACATAACTTTCTACTCTACTAGCCTTGTACATAAAGACAAAAATAAAAAAAAATGTACCTTAGGGATAGCATATCTTCAATTTAATGTCTTTTTGCCTTGTTCATCTGAAGGGTGGAAGAAACATTTCATATGTTTGTGTCATTGTCAAGATGTCCATTGTTGCAAACTCTGATTGTGTACCAGCCATCTACCCAACAAATAGCCTGGCAAAGGGTGAGTAAGGCTGGTGACATTGAAGAATTATATCATTTAAACTAGTGTTTCTGGTCCAGGTATGATGGTACCATATTACACTTGGAAGAATGTGAAGATGTTTTGGTTGTCACAATACCTAGAGGATACTGCTGTCATTTAGAGGGTAGGACCATAGGTGATGAACACCCTGAAAGCACATGAGGCTCTCCTTACAACAAAAAACTATTCTGCCCAATGTTCCAATACTGGCCATGTTGAGAAACACGTATTTAGACCATGATCGTCTTTGTGGCATACCTGGAATACTAGAATATTTATTTGGCTGCGCATTTAAAGGAATGCAATTGTATCCACATGTTATTACAGATGACCCTTGGATAACCTTCAGCACTATCTTGCTTTTTGACTTGAAGTGTTTACTGCCTTGACTTTCATCCTGTAAACTCACCAGGCCAAACTGTCCCTCATTCCAGTAAACATGAGCTTTTCCTTGGTGCCAGTTTGGTGACAGACATCGCCTCTCATATGTTCCTTACAGCAAGTTGTGCTCCACTTCACACCACATCTTATTACTTCATGGCTGTGGGTTCAGCCTGATGGACATCACTTATATAGCTGCTATTCTCTGTTGTAGCCAAAACTCAATGAGAAAATCTGGGACCATGTTTGTGGGGGCATTTATAACACACATGCTCCAAGAAACCAAATGAGAATCACTGATATATAGACCATCAAATTTTATTTTTACACATTCTGAGTAACTTTCCCAGCTCTTTCTTTTCACATGCCATGGTTTCCTTTTATATTCTTACCAAAATGAATATTAATCTTCAAAAGAAGGTAATTTATCAGGAGCTTTCTAATTACTTCTTCTTTTATTATCTTTATTCTTTTCCAAATGAGGTGTGCTTTGTTGTCAATAATAATACCCATCATTGGTTATCTATGCCTTCAATTTCCTCTTTCTCCTCCATCCTGACCTAAAATGGCTTAATTGCTCTAGGGTGCTAATCAAACTCTTTTTCAGAAACAGATGCCTCAACAGCTGTTGACATTTGATAATACCTTTTGTTCTTATCTCAGAACATTTTGCTTATTCTCATTAAATGCAAAGGGAAAAAATGAAAGCAAACAAAAGAGAGAGACTGTGGACAAAACTGGTCTTCAGAGAACTTTCTTGCTTAACCTATGAGCCATGAAATTAGCAATGTGCTAAATAAGCTGGCAATTTTAGCATTTAAAGAGCTTCACAGTATAGGGTTTGCTGCTTCCTTGCCCATGTCTATAAAGGAATACAAAAACTATGGACATAAATTGCAATTCATGTCAACACTGCAAGCAGATCTAAAACAGGGTGCAAATGGAGGCCCACAGAACAAATCCAGACTGCCCACCCTATTTTGTGTGGGTTGGAAACCAAGAATGGCTTTTACATGTTTGAATAATTGAAAAGAAAACAAAAGAATACTATTTTGTGATACGTAAAAATTAAATGAAATTTAAGTTTCATTACCTATAAAGTTTTATTAGAATACCATCATGCCCATGTTTATGAATTGTCTATAGCTGTTTCACACTACAATGGCCACAAAACCTAAAGTATTTATTATATGGCTATGACCTTTCAGAAAAAAAAAACAAAGTATGAAGAATGTCAGGAAAAGCTTAGTCATGCAAGTGAATGCTAAGTAAATCCTTTTTTAAAGCAGGAGTAGTGTTCAAAAACCTTGGACCCACATTCTGCTTCTGATTCAAAGGCAAATAAGCTAATCTTTTAAGTTTAGCTGGCTCAATGATGAAATAGAAGTAAGAATATTTAACTCACCTTGTAAAAAATAAACCAAGTAATTGAAGTATAATGCACGTAATATATAAACTACAAGGGTCAGCTCAATGAGCATTCACAAATTAAACACTTTTGCAACCCTATGAACATAAAGACATAGAATATTACCAGGGCCCTAAAAGAACCCATCAAGTCCCCTTCCAATTGCAATGCTTCTCCTGATTTCTAACACTATTAGTTTGTTTTTCCTGTTTCTGAACTTCATTTAAAATACTTCAAACAGTATGTATTCTTTTGTGTGCAGTTATTTCTGCTCAATATTGCATATGTCGCTATAGGTAGCAGTACTCCATTCATTTTCATTGCCACATTTTATTTCATTGCATGAAAAATACCACAATTTATTTTTTCACGCCGCTGTTGATTAAGCACTTGGTTGCTTCCATTTTTGGAAGCCATTGCAACTAATGCTACTGTGAACATTTTTATGACTTCTGATGCACACATGTACAAATTTCTAAATGGTATTTACCTAACTTAATTTTATTTACTTACTTATAGCCAAAACTGTTCTAAAAAGTTTTAAAAATTGCTATAATAATGTTGGAAGTATTATTAACAGCTAGTGCCTAAGCTCCAGTTAAAGCAGAGTTGTCTCTTTTAGGAATGAAGGGAAAAACTCTGGAAGTATAAATTGGAGGGAGACAATAGGACCAAGAAATCATTCTGTATTTTTTGTAAATGAGGAAATAGATGGACAAGCAAGGTTATAAGAGGGAAGAGGAGCTTATGGAGAGAAAGAGATGAGACAACATGGCAGAAGACTACTGCCAATAAAAATGATTGGCCTAGAAGAAAAACCCAGAAAGTTTAAGAGGAATTTTGAATATTGAATATTAATTTGCATGTAGGTTATCATATAAACCATCTCCATTTATTCCCACCTGAAAAATTAATTTCCCACACAAACGCCTTTGGTAGCAAATTGATCAAATTATTTCCTCACAAACATCAAGGAAAGAGGGGTTTGTTACACACCTAGAGTAACAGAGCACAGAAGAGGGGCAACAAAACTAAGAAATTAGCAAACATGTTGAGTGTCTGAAATGATAGATCTGCTTTGTTTGTTATGGGCTATGGAGGCAAACAAAGATGAATAAAACACAGTCCTACATTAAATCCTACATATTTAGCAATCTATAACACTGAAATAGAGGTCAAGATGGGAGCACAGAAGGTGGAAGTTACACTCAGCCCTTCCAAGGACAAAACCAGAATTATAACTAACATATAGAATAATCAACCTGAATAACCAACGAAAGACTAGCTAAAGAGAATAACCAAAGATTTACAACAGAAGCTATATCAAGACTGATAGAGATGTGAAAAGGGCTGGCCCTGCTTCCACAGCAGCAGAGGTTCCAGAGGCATAGCTCAGCTGCGGGTGTTCCCCCTGAGCTGTGGGAGATCTCAACCCCACAACGGGTTCCCTAGCCAAGAGCATCAGATCTGGGAAGAAGAGCCCACATAATATCTGGCTGTGAAAATCAGTGGGGATTCTGTCCAGCAGGGAGAGATTTATGCCTGCTAGAAACCCAGCTGCTCTCATAAAAGGCCAGCACAGGAAATCTCATTGACAGCCATTGACCATGAACTCCAGTGGAGAGAGGGCAACTCAGAGCAGGCTAGTCATGTGAGAAGAGGCTGGGTTGTGTGGTTCTGGTGAGAGAGATGAAGGGATAGCCACCAGGGTCGCTGTACTGAGTCCCTCTCCCAAACTGCAGACATCAACCTTCTTAGCTTCAGCATTGGGGAAACCCCGCTATCTCAACTCTCCTCCTTGTGGACCTAACACCCTATGGAAGATCAGCTTCCTAGGCCTGGGGTGTAGAAGTTCAGGCAAACTCAGCAGGTATCAGAGACCATCCCCCCTGCCTTCCCATGAGCCAGACCAGCACAACCCCCTCACAGGAGATCCACTATCCCCACCCTCCTGAATTCCAGGGGCCCACCCTGCCATGCTCAGGCTCACCAGCTCAGGCTCACCAGGAGGTCCAGGCAGAATCTGGGACAGACTGAGTTGTGTGACTCTAGAATAGGGAAAATTTTAACTCATACACCATTCAACCAATGCAGAGACCTCTCTTAACATGACCAAATCTTGGTCTGTTTGGGCCTAAAAAACTCTGTTGGCCTCACCCTGACAAGTCCCTGACACTGTGTTCCTCTACCACAAATGTCCACAGGCACCTGGCAGGTGGAAGCTGGCCTAGGGTACCCTGGGACATTTGCTGAGTGGCTTCAGACCCATCACAGGTGCTAAGTTTGAATCTGTACCTATCTAGTGAACACCACCCCCCCCTACCTGATGACTCACTGAGAACCTATCTCACCTGATTTGCATACCACCAGAGGCTCTTTCAGTGACTGAGCCTAACAGGCAGCCAGCAGGTGGGGGCAGGCAGAGGCAGATCATGAGGTGCCTTGGGCCTTCAACTGACCTGCCCCAGATTTGGTGCTAGTGGACATCAGCCTTGGTGCACAGCGTGGCCCTTCCCACACATACCCAGGCCCAGCAGAGGCAACCACAAACTGTAGATCACTTTGTAGCTCCAAACAAGTTGCCCACCACCAGTCACAGGCAGCACCTGTACTGGTGTCTGTCCCAAGAGGCCCCAGAACCAACATACACAGTGGTGAGCTTCAGGCAACATCAGAGCAGGATCCAATTAGTTCCACAAGTAGCACACCCAAAGGAAGAGTTTGGCAGACACTAGACCCTGCTGAGGCAAATTTGGGTTCATAGTATGCAAATTTGTACAGCAGCTTGCACACTATGGTAGAGTTGCTCCTCCCAGTCAACCTGTCGGAGGGTCAGCCAACAGCAGCCAAGACTCAATTACAACAAGAAGGCTGACACAATGCACACAAGGGCATCACTGTAGCACCAAGCTCAGGTGATCAAGGAGACTGCACCACTGGGTCTCACAGGGCACATACTACATAAGGCCACCCTGCAAAGACTGGGATTCATACCACACCTACCTAATACACAGAAACAAAAACAGAGAGGCAGCCAAAATGGGGAGACAAAGAAATATGTCCCAAATAAAGAAAAAAGAAATCTCCAGAGAAAAAATAAAATGAAATGAAATAAAACGGAGACAATCTATCAGATACAGAGTTCAAAACAGTGGTTATAGGGATGCTCAAGGAACTTAGGGAAAGAATGGATGAATTCAGTAAGAACATAAATAAAGAGTTGGTAAGCATGAAAAAGGACATAGAAACCATAAAAAATAACTAACTGGAATGAAGAATATGATATCTGAAATGAGGAATACACTAGAAGGTATAAACAGTAGGTTAGATGAAGCAGAGGATCAAATCAATGATTTGGAAGACAAGGAGCAGAAATCACCCAATTGGAGCAGGAAGAAAAAAATTTTAAAAATGAGGCCATCCCCGGCTGGTGAGGCTCAGTGGATTGAGTGCTGGCCTAGAAACCAAAGGGTCACTGGTTTGATTCCCAGTCAGGGCACATGCCTAGGTTGCAGGCCATGTCCCCAGTAGGGGGCATGTGAGAGGCAATCACACATTGATGTTTCTTCCAATCTCTTGCTCTCTCCCTTCTTCTCTGTCTAAAAATAAATAAATAAAATCTTTTAAAAAATGAGGCTAGTTTAAGGGACCTTTGGGACAACATAAAACATGACAATATTCATATCATAGAAACATCAGAAGGAGAAGAGAGAGAGCAATGGATTAAAAACCTATTTGAAGAAATAATGACTAAAAACTTTCTTAACCTGTGAAAAAGAAGGAAAAAAACACAAGTCCAGGAGGCACAGAGAATTTCAAACAAGACAAACCCAAAGAGGCCCACACCAAGACAGATAATAATTAAAATGGCAAAGGTTAAAGAGAAAGAGAGAATCTTAAAAGCAGCAAGAGGAAGATAGTAAGTTACCTGCAAAGGAGCTCCCATAAGATGGTCAGCTGACTTTTCAACAGAATCATTTCCGGTCAGAAGAGATTAGCTCAAAATATTCGAAGTGATGAAAAAAACAAAACAAAGCATAAAGGACTTACAATCAAGACCACTTTACCCAGCAAGGATATAATTTAAAGTAAAGGAGAAATAAAGAGCTCCACAGACAAGAAAAAGCTAAAGAAGTTCATTACAACCAAACCAGTATTATAAGAAATGTTACAGTGTCTTTTTGAAGAAGAAGAAGAAGAAGAAGAAGAAGAAGAAGAAGAAGAAGAAGAAGAAGAGAAGGAGGAGGAGGAGGAGGAGGAGGAAGTAGTAGTAGTAGTGCTGGTGAGGAAGAAAATAAGGAGAAGGGGGAAGGGGAGAGGGAGAAAGAGGAGGAAGAAGAGAAGAAAAAGGAGAAGAAAAAGAGGAAAATAATTATGACGAATAAAATGGTAATAAATCTGTCTGTACCTATCAATAATCAATTGATTATTGATTAATGCAATAAATGCAAATGCAAATGCTTAAATGCTCCAATCAAAAGTCATAAAAAACAAGACCCATATATATACTTTCTACAAGAGGCATAAAACAGGCAATCTATCAATGTTTCTCTCTCACATCAATGTTTCTCTCTCTCTCTGCCTTTCTCTCCCTCTAAAATCAATACTTGGGTGAGGATTTTTAATTAATTAATTAGTTAACCAATTAAAAATTTTTTTCACTTAAAAGCTTAAATTGAAAACTTAGTTATCTCTGCAGGGGTGTAGAGGTTTAGAATGAGGCAATGTTTTGGGGGGTGTTTGTTTGTTTGTTTGTTTCTGCCTCTTAGTAGGCCAGAAAGAAAATAAAAAGATAAAATAAACTTTAAAACAATAGCAATATTAAGAGACAAAGAATACTACATAACAATAAAGGGATCAATCCATCAAGAAGATATCACCCTTATAAACATTTACGCATCCACTGTAGGATCACCTAAATATATAAAGTAAATCTTGGTGGACATAAAAGGAGAGACAGACAGTAATACAGTCATAGCAGGGGATTTTCACACCCCATTGACATAAAAGGGTAGATCTTCCTGACAGAAAATCAACAAGAAAACAGCAAGCTTAAATGACACAGTAGATAAAATGAATAAATTGATATCTTGAGAGCATTTCACCCTAAGAGCAGAGTATACATTCTTATCAAGTGTACGTGGAACATACCCTAGGCTAGAACACATTTTAGTATGCAAAACAAGTCTTAATAAATTTAAGGAGATTGAAATCATACCAAGCCTCTTCTCTTACCATAGTGGTATGAAACTAGAAATAAATTACAAGAAAAAACTGAAAAATACACAAACACATGCAGGATCAATAATACATTACTAAACAATGGTTGGGTTAACAATGAGGTCAAGGAAGAAAACAAATAAGACATTGACACAAATGAAAATGAAAACACTTCCACATAAAATCTGTGGGACACAGTGAAAGCAGTCTTAAGAGAAATACATAGGATTATAGGCCTACCTCAAGAAATAAGAAAAAAATCTCAAAGAAGCAATCAAACCTTACACTCAAAAGAACTAGAGAAAGAACAATCACAAAACCCAAAGTGAGTAAAAGAAATGAAATAATAAAAATCAGAGCAAAAATAAACCAATGGAATCTTAAAAAAATATAAAATATCAATAAAACCAAGAGCTAGCTCTCTGAAAAGATAAGCAACATTGAGAAACTTTAACCATACTCCTCCAGAGAGACAAAGAGTGAAAGAGAACACTCCCAAGAAATAAAATCAGAAATGAAAGAAAAGTGACAACTTACACCACAGAAATACAAAGGATTATATAAAAAATATTATGAGCAGCTGTATGCTAATATATTGGACAATCTGAAAGAAATGGATAATTACCTAGAAGCATACAATATCCAAAAACTGAATCAATAAGAAACAGAAAATCTGAACAGACTTTTTACAACTAATGAAATTGAAACAGTAACCAAAAAACTTCTGCCCTGACTGGTGTGTCTCAGTTGGTTGGGCATCATTCTGCAAAGCAAAATGTCACCAGTTCAATTCGCATTCAGGGCATATGCCTGGGTTGTAAATTTGGTCCCTGGTGAAGGCATGTACAAGAGGCAACCCATTGATGTTTCTCTTGCACATCAATGATTCCCTCCCCCTCTTTCTCCACACTTTCCTCTCTCTAAAAATAAAGAAATAAAGTCTTAAAAAAAAAAAAAAAAAAAAAACTTCCATCAAAGAAAGTCCTGGACCAGATGGCTTCACAGATAAATTTTACCAAACATTCAAAGAAAAAGTAACACCTATTCTTCCCCAACTATTCCAAAATTTTCAAGAGGAGGAAAGACTTCCAAGCTCACTTTATGAGGCCCATTACCCTAATCCCAAAACCAAATAAAAACACTGCTATAAAGGAAGAAAATTATAGGCCAATGTTCCTAATGAACATATGGGGGAAGATTCCAAAAAACTGGAATTTATTTTTTAAAAATTGTGGATTTATTCTAACATGTTTAAACTTCAGTCATCTTCCATTTGATACAATACACCTATCTAGATGTTTTTTCTACTGCTCAAAACAGTTTTTGAACTCATTGATTTTGATGCCTTTTAGTGCTTCTGCCATTTTTTGTTTCACCTCTTCCACATTGGCAAAATATTTCCCTTTGAGGACATTTTTCATCCAGGGAACAAAAAAAAGTCATCTGGGGTAAGATTGGGTAAATAGAGAGGGCCATGTCATTTTTTGTCAAAAACTGCTGAACACACAGCACAGTGTGGGCAGGTGCACTCGTAAATCACCCGTCATGAAATGGGCAAAGGCTTTGAAAGAGTCTTCCAAAAAAGTTCAATGAAGCCAAAACCTCAACTTCTCACAACAATGTCAGCTGGTACACTGATACAGATGGGTTTCTAGAACACTCACCTAGCAAGAGCAGTATGTACTACAAAGGGCCCACCCTCCAGAAGATAATTTCACTTTTTGGGATCCCCCTTGTAGATGCAAAAATTCTCAAAAAAACACTAGTAAACTGAATCCAGTAATACATTTTAAAAAATCATACATCATGATCAAGTGGAATTTATTCCTGGGATGCGAGGTTGATACAATAGTCACAGACAGACACAGACATCTTCATTAAAAAAAAAAGAAAAGAAAAGAAAAGAAACTTCTTAAAATTAAGTATGGAAAACTGTCAAATACAATATGGATGTGTGAGGTGTGAAAAGCTGTCTAAGGTACAGAGAACATCTAAGAAGGCAAGGGTTCAGAAAATATTTTAGAGAAAAAACTGTAGGACTTGATTAGTTAGTTGGGGACTCTGGGCAACTTCCAACTTTTTTTCTTAACTGGGTTGCTCTTGTACCAAATGAAAATTACAGCAAATGAAACAGAGCTGATTCAATGGAAAGAATAAGGCTAGTTTGGGGAACGGAGATGTGTGTGTTCTCTAGCAAAGAGTGAGACATACATGTCTAAAACTTAGGGAAATTTTTTAATTAAAGATATAGATTTTTGAGTTATCAGCCTACAAGCGATAACAAAAACAGTGATAGGGAACAGAGAATGGAGAGCAGAGAACTTTTAGTGAAGCCATCAGGAACCATAACATCTAGGAGTAAGGTGAAGATGAAAGCTTAACAAGGAGACCAAGAGTGGTGACCAGACAGCAAGAAAGGACTGTCTGCATATTAGACTCTAAAGAGCAGTGCCACATTGCCGGATACAGTATCTACTAGTCCCATATGGCTACTGAGAATTTAAAATGGAGCCAATGCACTTGGGAAACTAATTTTTTTATCCTCACCCAAAGACACGTTTATTGATTTTTAGAGAGAGGGGAAGGGGTGGGGGGGGAGAGAGAGAGAGAGAGAGAGAAACATTATTCACTTGTCTCTCATACACACCTCAACCAGGAATCAAACTGGCAACCTAGGCATGTGCCCTGACTGGGGATTGAACCAGCAACCTTTTGGTGCACAAGACAACACTCCAACCAACTGAGCTATCAACCACAACTAGGATAGACTAAATTTTTAATTTTAATTTAAAAACATAATTTAGTTGTTGGAAAACTTTTAAGCATGTTTGAGACAACTTGGGCACATGAATCTACTTTTTCAATGTTAAATGGTATGAAATCTGATCAAATTTAACATCATAATTGACACATGCTGTGACTATAAAATACACTGTGAATTTTGAAGATTTTTGTGTAAAGAAAATAATGTAAAATATATTATTATTGTTTTTGTGCATTGATTGCATGTTGAAATGATAATTTGGGGGGTATACTTGGTTAACTAAAATGTTATTAAAAGTCAATTTCAGACTTCTGGCCTAGATGGAGGCATAGGTAGACATACCGTGCCTCCTCGCACAACCAAAATAAGGATAACAAAAATTTAGAAACAAAATAACAATCAGTACTGAAAGAAAATTGAACTGTATGGAAGTCCAACAATCAAGGAGTGAAAGTACACACGTTCATCCAGACAAGTAGGAGGGGCAGAGTCGGGCAGAGAGGGGTCACAGCAAAGAAAAAAAAGCAGCAGCTGGCTAACCCCAGGCCCACAAGGCGGCAGCAGGTGGGCCCAGCAAGGCAGCGGATTGTGGGAGGGTGCTGACAGGCAAGGTGGCTGGTGGACGAGCGGTCCCACATTCGCGCGCAGATAAACCAGGCAAAACTGGGGAGCTAGACAGACCTCACAACCCAGGGTCCCAGCAAGGAGAAATAAAGTTCAAAACACAGATTGAGGACACCTGTGGGGGTTGAGGTGCTGGGAGAGACTCCCAGCCTCACAGGAGAGTTCGTTGGAGAGACCCACAGGGTCCTAGAATGTACACAAACCTACCCACTGAGGAATCAGCACTAGAAGGGCCCAGTTTGCTTGAGGAAAACAGCAGAAGTGACTGAAATCCAGCACAGACCAGAGAAAGCACCATTGTTCCCTCTTGGACCCTTTCCCCACAAACAGCATCACAACACAGCAACTGGGTTGCCCGGCCGGTGAACACCTAAGGCTCTGCACCCTACTACATAACGGGCATGTCAAGACAAAAAAAAAAAAAAAATGACCCAAATGAAACAACAGACAAAGCTCCAGAAAAAATACAACCAAGCAACAAAGAGATAGCCTACCTATCAAATGCACAGTTCAAAGCACTGGTGATCAGGATGCTCACAGAATTGGTTGAATTTGGTGGCAAATTAGATGAAGAAATGGAGGCTACACTAAGTGAGATAAAGGAAAATGTACAGGGAACCAACAGTGATGAGAAGAAAACTGGGACTCAAATCAATGGAGTGGACCAGAAGGAAGAAAGAAACAACCAAACAGAAAAGAACGAAGAAACAAGGATTCAAAAAAATGAGGAGAGGCTTAGGAACCTCCAGGACATCTTTAAACATCCCAACATCTGAATTATAGGGGTACCAGAAGGGAAATAGGAAAAGCAACAAGTAGAAAACTTATTGAACAAATAATAAAGAACTTCCCCAAGCTGGCAAAGGAAATAGACTTCCAGGAAGTCCAGGAAGCTCAGAGAGTTCCAAAGAAGTTGGACCCAAGGAGGAACACACCAAGGCACATCATAATTATGTTAGCCAAGATTAAAATGAAGGAGAGAATTCTAGAAGCAGCAAGAGATAAGGAGACAGTTACCTACAAAGGAGTTCCCATCAGACTGTCAGCTGATTTCTCAAGAGACCTTCCAGGCAAGAAGGGTCTGGAAAGAAGTATTCCAAGTCATGAAAGTCAAGGACCTCCATCCAAGATTGCTCTATCCAGCGAAGCTGTCATTTAGAATGGAAGGGCAGAGAAAGTGCTTCTCAGATAAAGTCAAGTTAAAGGAGTTCATCATCACCAAGCCCTTATTACATGAAATGTTAAAGGGACTTATATAAGAAAAAGAAGATAAAAAACATGTATAGTAAAATGACAGCAAACTCACAATTATTAACAACCACACCTAAAACAAAAAACAAAACCATCTAAGCAAACAGCTAGAACAGGAACAGAACCACAGAAATGGAGATCACATGGAGGGTTAGCAACAAGGGAGTGGGAGGAGGAGAGAGGGGGAAAGGTACAGAGAATAAGTAGCATAGATGGTAGGTAGAAAATAGACAGGGGAGGGGAAGAATAGTGTGGGAAAAGTAGAAGCTAAAGAACTTATGACACATGGACATGAACTAAAGTGGGGTAATGTGGGTGGGAGGGGGTGTGCAGGGTGGAGGGGAGTGAAGAGGGGAAATGGGACAACTGTAATAGCATAATCAATAAAATATATTTTTTTTTAAAAGAAGAGGGAAATCTCAGACCTTCCACAGTTCTTGACAGTGATTATGTTGGTTACATATTGCTATATAAAAAAACTGCCCTAAAATTCAGTTGCTTTAAACAAAAACAATGAAAGTTCGATGTATACATCAATGGAATGAAATAGGGAATGCAGAAATAGAACCACACAAAGAAGATCTAATGACTTTTTTAGAAAAGTACAAAGGCAATTCATGGTGCAGAAATAATCCTTCAATGCATAGTGCTGGAACAAATGACTATGTGTATGCCAAAAAATAGGTGTAGGCCCATGTCTAACACCTTATATAAAAATTAACTCAAAGTAGACCATAGACATTATGTAAAATGTAAACCTATGAAACTTTTTGATCCACTCATTTACTGATGGGCACTGAAGTTGCTTCCAGCACTTGGCTATTGTAAATAACGCTGCTGTGAACATTGGGGTGAACATAAAAGTTCTGTGACCCTGAGTTAGGCCAACAGTTCTCAGATATGACATCAAAGCACAATCAATAAAGAAAAAATAATGAATTGAGCTTCATAAAAATTAAATGTAAAAACCATTTGTTGAATGAAAGACATTGTTTTTTTTTTCTTTTTTTTTATTGTTGTTCAAATACAGTTATCTCCCTTTCCCCCTCGCCACTCCCCTCTGAAAGACATTGTTAGGACAAATCATAAACTGGGAGCATATATATGTAAACAGTATATCTGATAAAGGACTTCTATCCAGAATATATGTACAAAGAACTCTCAAGACTGAAATGTACAAAAACAAATAAGCAGTTTTTTTATAGAGTGAGGAAAATATTTAAGGGATAAGCAAACCATATTTAAAAAATGGGTGGAGCAAAGAACTATTTAATCCAAATGAACAATTCAACCACTAAGATGTAAATATTACTAAGAAACAATGAAAGTACACACAGTCTTTTTTGCAGTCATGGAATTGCAAATTAAAATAATATCAAGTGATGGTGGAGAAACGAAGAAGTGAACACTCAGTTTTGGTTATACAATAGTATAACTGGTACATATTACTGAGGAAATAATTTGGTAATATTTGTTAGAACTCAAAATATTCAACTTTAGCAATCTAGTCTATGAAAGTAAAAGCATAAGAGTATAAAGATATATTGGTTTGACCAAAAGTCCATTTATTTTTTTCCATAAAATAAAAGAAACATTTTTCATTTTCATCAATAACATTATTGATTTGGATATTTTGAGTATATCAGCTATCTCCCGCTACTGGCTTCTAGCTGGTAGAGGCCAGGAGTGCTGCATGTTCCAATGTGTAAGACAGCCCGACAGCAAATAATTATTTGGCAAAAATGTCAATAGTATTAGGAAATTTTACAAACCACTTTTGACACATTCGATCAGTCACAGCACCTTCTCCATACACTGCACAAAGCTTTTTTTGTGTTTCAGTTGGGTTTTTACTGCTCTTTAAATAACAAAGCATAATACACCAAAAATGTTGTGTATCTTCTTACATCTTCAATATTAAAATTGATATGGAAAATAAATTGGTATTGATAATAATTGATTGATAATACTGATTGAAATTGATATTGAAAATGAAATTCACCAATTTTGATTTTTTTTAATACACACTGCTAAGACAGCTGTCACAATGCAATCTAACAAAATTGTTTTGAATGGAGTTAAAAACAACTAAGCACTATTAGAGCCATCATAAAGAAAAAAACTAAATGAACTTTTTGGTCAACTCAGTAAACATAAAGATGGGTTTTTATATTATAAGCTCTATTGAACAATTAGCAATAATCTAAATATCCATAAAGGAATGGCTGAATAAACTACAGTATAACCACATAGTTGAATTAGGCAGTCAATATATAAAAAGAGGCAGATTTACATATTGATTTGCCAGCGTAAAAAACAAATTGCACATCAAGTACAGAATAACTCCATTCTTGAATATATAAATGTGGCTACTCTTTATATAGGTTTCTTGCATGCATCCAAGAAATGATGAGAAAGCAAATTAACATAAGTCACTTTAGGGAATATAAAATTTGATGGGTAAATGATATGGAACATTCACTTGATGACTTCAGTTGTTGTTTTTTTAAGAGTTGTGGAATTGTAGATGATTCTTCTCTTTGTTGTTTTGTAATATTTTTCTAAAGTACAGAATAATTGCTGGAGCAAGGTCCTGGAAAGGAAGGAATCGAGAGCATAATTGGAAGGATCTACCTCAGACCAGACAGAAACCTCATTCTCAGGAACTGCAGGAAAGGAGGCAAGATTTGGTGGAGCTATTGATCAGTTGAAGTGCAGCCTGTTGGGTTGGAAGAACTGGGAGGGGGGACATCTTATCTGAAGGCCCTGGCTTCTCAGTAAGGTTGCATGGACGCAGCCTTGAGGACAGTGGGCAAGGTTTGCAACACTCATTGAAGGAAAGAAGAAGGCAGATCCCCATGGACTAGGGAGGAAAAGTGCACCGGTGAGGTTTTTATTGTCCAGGCCTTGAAGTAGTAGTCTCCATGCACGACAGGCTATGAGTGTAGTCTTGCTTTCTGGCCAGAAAAAGGAGAATGGATTAGGATGGACTGTCAGTCCTTGTGGCACTGTGACTGCCTTAGATTTTCTCTGTAACCTAGATGGCTTTTCCCACCCCCTCACACATCATATTCTACTTAACACTCACCCATACTCAGTTTTTAAAAGTTTATTTTTTTAGGAAGATGTCATAGACATTGAAGTTGAAAGGAACCTTAGAGATACTCTCATCTAATCTCCTCATTTTGTAAATGAGAAAATACTGAAACAGAGATAAATATTTTCTAGTATATAGGTTATAAATGGTGGAGTTGGACTGACCTAGGTCAGTGCAGTTTCCATGAAGCCACACAACTTCTTTGTAATGATGATTAAAAAGAAAGGGATTCTATGTGAGCATTACAGACATAGCTACAAAATTAAAGACAAGATTTGTGCTTCGAAAATTAAATGTTCTATCTATTAAACAAAAATTACCCTGTTGTGGGTGATGACATAATATGAACATATATGGCAATTAATTTTATATAAAATGACTATATAAGAAGTGACTACAGGTAAGTAATTTGAATTGATATATATTTGTAATACAAGGACTTTCTCGGAATCCTAAAATTGGCACCACATTCAAGAACTGCAGAACACTATCAAGGCTTTGCTGTGCTTTTGGAAGGATTACAGTGCCCTCTGCAGTTTCAACAGAAATAAACAAGGTTTGGGTGGGAAAACAGTGAACATCAACTGTGTGCAATTAACATGCATGCCTCAAATAGTCACCCGACCTTCCCCAACTGGATAAAAATAGTCATGTAAAGATCACATTTTAAGTACAGTGCACCACCGTATGTATAGCAAGTATCTACTTATGTAAAAAGCATACAAAATATAAAAAGAAGTGAATATGTACATATCTGCAAATTAATTTGAAGATAACTCCAGGAAATTGCTCTTGGCTTTGAAAGACAGACTTTTTTACTCTGGGATCAGATGTAGAAAGAAGGTTTATTTTTCACTGTGATTCTTCTTATACTACTGGAATTTTTCCATCAAATGCATCTATTAATCTTTGAGGTAAGAAAAAAGTTAATAAAAAATTTAATCACCTTTTAGAGAAGTGGCATGCACGCAAATTTTAAAACTCTCTCCAAATGTTCCATAACTTCAGACAAATTCTTTAATCTATTAAAAGCAAGACAACAGGCCCAAAATGGAGATGCTCATGCTAAGCCCATGTCATCAAATTAAGACAATTACATTCTTGGCTCTCCCAGAAATAGAATTTTGAATTAGTCAATTAGGAATCCCAAGTGAGCACTAGTTAGGTAATCTGCCTGATAGGACTCTGTCATGAGGAAAGTAACTTTTTAATAACCAACCCACTTTTTCGCCTCGTTATTTCCTTATACCACTCCCATCTCATTTTGTATAGGTCCTCGGAACGAACTCTTTTCTGTCTGCTAGATGACATGCTGACTGATTTGAATCAATTTTTGATAAAATAAACTTCAATTTTTTAAATGTGCTTCAGTCCATCTTTAACAAATCTCTTTGCCTTTCCTGACCACTCAATTTAAGTTAAAGCACAGCTTTCGTACCCTTACTAGGTACAGCCCAGCATCTTCTAGCTGGGCCAATAATCAAGCTAACAGATTCTTCAGGTGGTGATTAAGCCAAGGCTCCCTTCCTGAAGCAGGTTTCTCCGAATTATTGGGCAGGAAAAGGGGGGATCAAAGGTTCTTTCTGAGTGTTTTGTTTCATAATAAACAGATTAAAATCAGTATCCAAAAAAGCAGCTTCAGGGTGACGAAATTTTTATTCATTCAGAACCCAGCAGTCAATGGAAACAGATTAAAGAGATTTAAAAAAAAAAAAAAAAAAGGTTGGGGGACCTAACCCTGAGCTTCTGAGGACAAGATTCTGGTTTCCAGGCTGGGCAGTGACTTTGAGGGTTTTTTGTTGGTCCTCTCACCTCATCCCCCGACACTTAACAACGTGATTCTTTAACGATTATAATTCCCTTTTGTTGATTTAAAAAAAACCCTCTCTGCCTTGTTTCTTTCTACAGACTGCAAAATTTTAGGGTGGAGAGGAGGGCGATGTTTGCAAACGGCTACCTGCACTGCAATGGCTCCTGGCAGATAATAGCGATTTCCGCTATTACCAGGATAGGTGGTGCCCCAGCGGTTCGCGATTCCTGGCTGCCACCCAGGACCCCATCCTCCTCCAGACCGTTTTCACCTCCCCCCACACCACACCCGTGGACGCGCTGCCGCAGGCCTCACTCCCCCCCGCGCCGCGATGCAAGTGGAACGGCCTGTGACGTCACGAGGCCGCGCTCAATCAGCGGCGGCGTTTGGGAAAATTTAAACTTCAAGGCGGGGCGGCTCCTGGGTTTCGTAGAGCCAGGTTGCAGAGGGTCTTCCCTAGTTTCCCGACGGGATGGCGGAAGAAGGCGCAGTCGCAGTCTGCGTGAGGGTCCGGCCTCTCAACAGCAGGTAGGTGTGCCAGTCCTGCGGTGCTTGCCAGAGCTGCCCCTTCCTGGCGTCGCTGCTCGGTAACTCGGCCGCTCACCCTCTCTGTGCCTGGGTTTCCTTTTCTGTCAAGCGACAGGGAAGGACCGGAGGATCTTACGAGATACATTCCAGCTGCAGATTCTCTTAAATCGAGCGTAACTCAGTCTCGCCGACTTTAAAGATTTAACCTTGCGGGACTTTTTCTCGATCTGCGCCAACCCCACCCCACCCCCAAGGAAGTCGTGCCGAAAAGATCCTTACTGACACTCATCAATCGTTTTACACTTACCTCCCTCTCTCTCTTTGCTGTATACTTCTCTCGAGCAAGCACCTGTCTGTCTTTTTTGCTTTGTATTCAGTATGCCCTCAAGACTTCAGACAGTGACTGAATACAACTTGCAAAAGTTGAATGACTGATGTTTATCAATATGGATTCGTTAGTCCAGTGTACTGTACTAAACAGATACTGCCATCGTTGCCCTGTGGCTCTTAATTGGGGCAACGTGGGGCGGGGGGAAACAGAAAATAAAGTAAAAAATATAGATGTTAAACGTTGATATGGGAGTTAGAAATGCTATGCAGAAAAAGCAGGGAGGGGAAGTAATAAAGTGTGTTTGTTTCTGTAGTCTATGGTCTTCTCCCATAAGGAAACTGTTAGGGTACAACTTGACAAGTGTTAGGATATGCAGGTGGAGAGTGTGCTGGAGCAATCACAGTCCTTCAGTGAGATGACAGTTTTCTGGAGAGTCAGGGCTGCTGTCAGGAAACTCCTGACCCTTTTCACCAATGAAAAAATAAAGTTACTTAATGGAAAGGTTAGTAAGGATATTCCAGGGACAGACAGGTTGAATCTATTATCTTGTGGGAACCTTCAAGTAGTTGATCTATAGGGAGTTAAAATACACATAGGAATTTAGAAGATAAGGATGAAGAGAAATAAACATGATTCAGGTTTCATGTGCCATATTAAGGACTTCAGATGACTTTTTAAAGTTTTAAGGGCGAGGGACATAAGCAGTTTCATTTTGAATATATCTTTCAGCTGCCAGTATTGGGTAAGAGAGTGAGACTGAAAAGCTTCTCAATGAAAGGGCTGGAGGTTACTGAAGCCCTGGCCAGTGTGGCTTAGCTGGTTGGAGTGTTGATCCACAGACCAAAGGATTGGTTGCAGGTTTGATCCCAATCACAAGCAATCCCGGTCGGGGCAGAGAAGCAGCTGATCAATGTTTCTCTCTCTTTCCCTTCCTCTAAAAGCAGTGACAAAATATCCTCGA
The DNA here is from genome assembly GCA_004027475.1 of Anoura caudifer. Classification (NCBI taxonomy): domain Eukaryota; kingdom Metazoa; phylum Chordata; class Mammalia; order Chiroptera; family Phyllostomidae; genus Anoura; species Anoura caudifer. Next base: position 104,784 of record PVKU01005386.1, on the reverse strand, counting down.
GTGAGGATAAAAAATAAATAAAAATTAAAGTGTTGACTCCTCAAAGGTGGGTTTTTTTATAGTTCTCTTATATAAGTCATTACCACCTTTTAAAATATTCTTTAGAAGATGAAATATTTTAAATTATCTTTCATATAGCATGGCTTCTATGACCCATTATAGTAAAATGTAGTGTTTTATTGTTTCAGAGAAGAAGCTCTTGGAGAAGCTACCCAAGTTTATTGGAAAACTGGCAATAATACTGTTTATCAGGTGGATGGGAGTAAATCCTTCAATTTTGGTAAGCTTATAATAGCATCGAAAGTTAACCTGTTTTTCTGTTCCTATTAAGAGTACATGGGCTGCCCTGGCTGATGTGGCTCAGCAGATTGAGTGCTGGCCTGCCAACCAAAGGGTCATTGGTTCAATTCCCTGTCAGGGCACATGCCTGGGTTGTGGGCCAGGTCTCCTTTTGGGGGCATGCAAGAAGTAACCTATTGATGTATCTCTCGCACATTGATGTTTTTCTTCCTCTTCGTCCCTCCCTCCTCCTCTCTCTAAAAATAAAATAAAACATTTTTTTTTAAAAAAAGAGGACAAAAGCTTATGAATAATACTGGATTTGTCATTAAAAATGATACTAACCCTTCTATTAACTGCTTCAGTGGAAACCTTAAAAAATTGTTCATCTAAGTACAATAAGATAATAAAGAGGGCCTTGTTACTAAAACTATCATTTTCCCTAAGCCCAAAATATGTTACTTAATGTCAGGTCATCTTTAAGATCTTTCAATGTAGTATTTTTTCCGGTTATTTTCTAGAAATCTCTTTAAATGATAAATAGTGAAGATATTCCATCTTTGCTAGAATACAGCAAGGACCCACCTGTTTTTGTGGAGCTTATCATATGGTCAGAAGAAGGGCTTTAAACAAGAAACTACACTTCGGAAGACATAAGCTCTGTGGAAATTTATAGTGAGGAAACTAACTAGTCCAGGTGTCTGCGGGATGAAGGGGAGCTAGCTAGGACAGAGAGACTTGGAGGCCCTAAAGGTTGACTGGGCTGATTTGTTGTATTGGTTTAATATGTATATAGTGCTGCCAATGTGCCAGACACTGTTCTAAGCATTTCATAATATTAACTCATTTGGTCCTCTAACAAGCGTCTGCAATAGGCGCTATGTGATAGAAACCTTGCCATTTTAAAGTGGAACTAAAACAGAGAGGCCCAGAGCCACACAGCCAGCAAGTGGAAGTCAGGCTCCAGATCTACACTCCAGCCACACTGCCATGCTGTCACTTGGGCACTGAAGAGCAAAAGGGGAGAGGAGTCCTCTCAACAGTCTTAGGAGTAAGAGTGATTAGGTTATCAAATTAATGTTAAAGTAGAAAGCCAACATAAAAGGTTCTGGAGCAAAGATGTATAGTAGAGAGAATGATTCCTGGTAAAGGACTGTTTGAGGGTGTTACCGTAACTTTTTTAAAAGATAAAACAGTATGCACCAGAGATTATAAAACCAAAAGTAAGGGGTACACTAACATTTCAACTCAGGTACTGCAGGTTCTCAGTAGCCATATATGCCTGCAGAGGATTTGACTCACCTATCTGAAGCAGACGGCATTAAGATTTGAATTATCCTGACATCTCTCCTTGCTCACCACATATCATGATGCCTAAGCAGTGTTCAGCTAGCACTTAGGTTTTCCATGTAGTTCTGCCAACAGGACAGATGTGTGGGTGTGGGGCGAGCAGTGTGATCACCGAATTTCTCATCGCAGATCTACACATTCCCTCCTGAATCACAAATCTGTTTCTTGTGAGGCTACCACTGCAAGAATAGCCCATTGTTAATGTGCTGACAAAAGCAGGGACCACTTCCTGGACTAGTGAATTCATCAGGGCAAATGCTATCCAAAACCCAGCCTTTAGCAATCAGCAAACTGGTCATTCCCCCTAAATTTAGCTCTTTTTAGTACTTTTCTTACATATGTTTTCATTTGTTGGTTTCATTTGAGCTAAGCCTTCTGGCTAGATATGTTGTAAACGTTGAAATTTCTCAGAAAATAGTGGTATCAATAGTTCTCATTTCATAAGTATTAACCAAATGTTCATCATAATTCTCCAAGGAAGATAATATAGTATATTGATTTTACAAATCAAAGGTGAGGCAACAAGCCATCAACCCCCTTTCCCAAAGCCACATAGCTTCTAAGTCTCAGAACCAGGGTTTGCAAACAGTCTGATTCTAGACCCCGTGTTCAGCCCCTCTGTCCTACCCCTCTTGAAAGCACATAACATAGATGACATGTCCTTTTTCTGGGTGAGGGACTGATGCGTTTTACCTTAGAGAGAAGTATATTGTTTAGAGGACCAAAAAGTTGAAGAAAATAATATGTCTGATGTATTTTATACCATATCCTGACAGTTTTATTTCTTTGGCTAACTACTAATTCCAAATGAAAATGCAGTTTATTTGTTTGCTTTAACTTATATGTGTTTTGTATTGTTTTGTTTTTCAGATCGTGTCTTTCATAGTAATGAAACCACTAAAAATGTTTATGAAGAAATAGCAGTGCCAATCATAGATTCTGCTATACAAGGCTACAATGGTTTGTATTCGCTAGAAACATTCTTGTCCTGGGTATCCGTTCAGCCAGTACTGATAGTCTCACACACTCTAATCTCATTTTTTATCTCTGCACGCGTGTGTGTTTTGTCTTTGCAGGTACTATATTTGCCTATGGGCAGACTGCTTCAGGAAAAACATACACTATGATGGGTTCAGAAGATTATTTGGGAGTAATACCCAGGGCAATTCATGACATTTTCCAAAAAATTGAGAAGGTAAATAACTTAGCTAAATTTCTAGTTTGTACGGGGAAAAGTAGTAATAACAGGACAGCGACTTCCGTGTTCTCTTATAATGATGAAAAGAAGTAGATTTACACATGTGTCTTAATTATCCTCAGGGAGAGAAGAAAGGTATGACATAGATTCACTTGTTTCCTCACAAACTTACTTCAGAGCTTAAAGTTCTTCATTCTTTTACTTAAATTCTGTAACAGTAATGCTCCCACCACAAATGAGCATTAAGGAGCAGGAAAGTCTTGTCAAAATTATTAGCTCCTTTGCCTTTTTTTAACTACTGGTGATTATGAAGGAATGGTAAAAAAATAGATGTAGATAAAAGGCAAGGGAAGCAGAAGGCCAGATGAGGCAACATAAGTAGTTGAGTCGATTTATTTACATTCATTTTTTCATTATTATTTTAATGATTTTTAATGTTCTTACTTGAATATCTGTGGGCAGGGTTTTATTTTAAGCTTATAAAGTTGGACTGGGCACTCTTCTTTCTATGGTACTATACTTTTCTGAAAGAGGGCTTTTGCTTTTATATTTTTATGTTTATCATTGTTAATACAGAACAGTAAGGGTATATCTTGGGGGGGTGTCTGTTTTACAAAGACAATTTCTCAAACAATATTTTAATATTAGCACATAAGCATGTAGTGTTAGGTTTTCATAATTGGCCGATCTCTGATGTTTTTATATCTTTTTTGTTCTAGTTTCCTGATAGGGAATTTCTCTTACGTGTGTCTTACATGGAGATATACAATGAAACCATTACAGACTTACTTTGTGACACGCGAAAAATGAAGCCTTTAATAATTCGGGAAGACTTCAATGTGAGTAGCAGAGTTCACAAAGTGACTCAGAGTTCACAAAGGGAAAATTGTTCTTGTCCATTTCTGTATATTTTCTGTATATAGATATACAGAAATTGTCCTTTAATTTCTGTATATTTTTAAGTGTCTCCTGTATCTATGGTTTGTTTCTTATTAAGTGTTTATAGAGATCATCTTTTAAGCAATAGAGATGGGCAAAAGTAGGTTTACTATTGTAATACAAATAATACAGTAAACAATAATACAAGAATAAGCTTGTTTTGCAGACTCACAACTGTAAACCCAGCTTTACCCACCCCTGTATGTGTAGTTTTTAAAAATTGAGAGCTGTAGTATATTGGTATAGCGCTGACTGGTATGGCTCAGTGGGTTGGGCATTGTCCTGCAAACTGAAAGGTCGCCAGTTCAATTCCCAGTCATGGCGCATATGGGTTGTGGTCCACGTCCCCAGTTGTGGGTGTGTGAGAGGCAACCAGTCCATCTTTCTCACATCGATGTTTCTCTTCCTCTCTTTCTCCCTCCCTTCCCCTCTCTCTAAAAGTAAATAAATAAAATCTTTTAAAAAATACATTGGTGTTATAAGTGCCTAAAGAACAAGATGGAAGATTCAGATTAGAATTTGGTGTGCTTTTAAATAAGAAATAAATTGAAAATATTATAGGTTTTCCTGTTATTTTTATGCTATAGTTTCCATTTTGCATTTTCAACTTCTACAAATGAATTCTATCATAGTTGTACCTTCTTTGTAATATGCAAACTTTTAAGTGACTTCTATTTCTTTATTCTTCCCATATTAAACTTGTTTCAGAGGAATGTATATGTGTCTGACCTCACAGAAGAAGTTGTTTATACATCAGAAATGGCTTTGAAGTGGATCACAAAGGGAGAAAGTAAGACTTTATTCTTTATTTCTTCAAAACATTGTAAACACTATTTAATTGAATGTATTTAGGCTTCAAATCTCTTTGGCTTTTCCTTTAGAGCTAAAATAAAAGTTAGTGTTTTTCTTTGGATTTTAATATACACAGCTGAAATATGACTCATTTTTTTACAGAGAACAGGCATTATGGAATTACAAAAATGAATCAAAGAAGCAGTCGTTCTCATACCATTTTTAGGATGGTAGGTAATTCTTTCTCTATTTGCTCTTTCTAATTAAGAATGCACTAATTTTTCTACAAGTTGCCTTTTCCATCTAGATTTTGGAAAGTAGAGAGAAAGGTGAACCTTCTAACTGTGAAGGATCTGTCAAGGTGTCCCATTTGGTGAGTACTGATGATCCATGATAAATGTACCATTTAGGCCAAAGCAAAATTTAATTCAGCTGCTGGATGTTTGGTTTCATAGGAACTGTTAACCGAACCAAACAGTTAAAACCATCTATAAATTGATAGTTTAACTAGTGTCATATGTAGCATGAAATTTTGACTTCTTCCTCCTAAAATTTAGATGTTAGGACTATAGGATTTGAGGCTTTTTCTGATCAGTAATGGAGTGTTTGAGAGTTTGTTTTTTTTTCACCCTCTACATATTTAAGAGTTAAAGTTATTTTGGAATCGGGGTGGAGGGAGGGTCTTTGTTTTTTCTGGCTTTTTTGTCTCAGCCAATAGAATTGAGGCTTGTGAGATAAGCAAAAACCTAAGTGGGATGGTTTAAAAATAAATCACATTATTCAAGTTCATTCTTATGTACAATAAGAAAATATATTTTATATTATAAACACAATGTTTAGACTATAAATCCCTTGAAGAGAAAAGTGATATTCATCTTGTAGTCTCAACACTTTGTACATAGCTTATGTTCAATACCTGTTGAATAAGTGACTACAAGCATTATGCACACATTCATTTTTTTACATAAATAAACCTCACATTGCTGCACTATATCATTTCTGTCTCTTGTCATGTTTCCTTCCTATTCCTTATCATTTTTGCTTTATTCTCTGTTTTCAGGGCCTAGATTTTTAGCTTGATGTGGGATATGATTTCAAGATTACTCTATTTGATTTGAAAACTTCAGGGGAAAATAATAAATCTATAATATATTTGTTCATTTTTAGATTTTGAAATATTAGTCTCAATTAAATACCTAATTCTAGTTTGCCTTACTTTACTGGATAAGAACAAAATTTATTTTAGTAGATTAATCTTGCTTTAGTTTAACAACAGCAAAAAAAACACAAAACCTAACTTTCTGTTTTGTTTTCCAAATCTGTCTTGTGATATTTCAATACAATTCCAACTTTTCTCTTAATAATTTAGCTTTGATACTCTTGGCATATTCGGTGATCTATTTAGTGACTTCTCTCCTATTGTTTGATGCTCTGTCATCTAGGGACCATAAATGCCATCTGGTCCAACAGCCTTCCAGCCCTCCTCTTACTCTGAAGTAGCTTCTTCAGAAAAAGTCTTCCCCAAAGAATCATTTTCTGGCTCTTCGTAAATGGCCTTTGACTGTCTCTTGGCCTTTCTGTGATAGTATCCAGGTTCTCTTAGCTGTGCTTCTTCTCTGTTTTCTTTTTGTGGCCTCTTCTAACAAAAACACAGTTTGCTCTGCGGCCTTTCTTACTTCCCATGCTTGCCCTCAGGTATTGTTATCATTTCTGTGTTATGTGTATTTTATATAGAGTCTCTGAGTCCTAATACATGTCTTAAAGATAATTATAATTGTATGTACCACTGTTGTCTCAAACTTCAGTGTGTCTGAAACCAAATTAATTTTTTCCTGTGATAGCAAATATTCCTTTTTTCCAGTAGTACCTACATTATCCTGATCACCTAGGCTGGAAACCCAAGTCATTTTGACTTTTTCTGCTTTCCCTTTTGTCCAGTTATTGCCATGTCTTATCAATTACATCTTTCAATATTCTCGTGGGTGTTGTACTCACTTAGCTTCTCATCTCTCTTGAATTACTACATCATTCTCCTGGACCTGGCTTCCATGACTCCAGTCTTCCTCTCTTCAGTCTGTTGTACAGATTTCGAATGTTACTAAATGCTGCTTTTGTTGAGTCACTTCTTTAGACAAGATCTGGCCACCCTTAACCCATCTAACTTTACTTCCTTCTACTCCACATGAGCTCCTCTTTTAGATTGCTTGGGTTTCTTAGTGTCTTTGAACAGTAATGCTTGTTCCCATCTTCATACCTTAATTCATGCTGCCCTCATCACCACTTTGCCCTGTTATTATGTATCTAGGTCAACTGTGGTAGATACTCTAGAAGGAAGATTAGACTTCTCTGATTATTTTAGGGGAGAAAGAAGAACCTGAGATAGAACTATAAGGTAAGGGTACAGAACCACCTGCCATCCCTACAAGGCTCCACAGGAAGAAATATTTTAAATCTCTGACTTTAAATGCATTAAGAGTATTTACTGAGTCTTTACCATGTTGTGAGCACAGTACTGGGTTCTTGAGATTAGAAGAATAAAGAAGACTACTCCACTACTTACTGTCTGCACTGCTACCGACCTAGTGCAAGCCACCGTCTTTCATTCAGATTCCTGCACCAGCCATCTGACTGGGCTCCCTGCTGCTACTCTTGCCCCTCCCCAATCCTTTCTCCACGTAGAGTTCACAGTTGATCCTTCAGAAAGTTAAATCAAGGCATGTCACTCTTGGGTAAAGCCCTCCTGGTTTCACATTGCAGTTCTTTCCTTTGCTTACCCTATCTTGTCCTTTCTCTGCTTCACTCTGCCATGCTGCCCTTCTATGTTTTGAATGCACTAAGCTCATTATTGCTTTATGACTGAGAGTACTATTTTTTATTCTGGAGTGTGTTTCCCTTGGTCTTTGCGTGGCTGGCTCCCTATTCTCTCTCATTTCTTATCTTAGTTTAATGGGAGACCTTCCCCAAACACCCAGTTCAAGGAACCTCCTCTGTCTCTTCCTCTTTTTCTCTTCCTGTACTCTCTTTAAATTACCTGCATTACACTAACTATGATTATCTGTTTGTCTTTTTCTCTCTTCTCACCAACTGACTTCTCTCCTCATCCCACCCCATGTGGAGTATAAGCTCTGTGAGAGCAGAGACCTGATTTGTCCAGTTCACTGCTGTATCTCTAGTACCTAACATACTGCCTACAACATGACAGGCAGTCACATTTTTTCAACAACATTTGAGAAATGAAAGAGACCAGTGCTTTCAAATATCCTACAGAGTATTCAGACACAAATGTCTAGCTCAACACTGTAAAAATAAGCCATTACCTATAAACACCTCTCAGTACACAGTTAAAAGAGCAATTCATTCAAGGTGTGGTGGGGCGAAGGATAAAATTGGAAAGGCTACATTGAGGAGGTAACATTTGGTCCTGAATAAAGAATATGGGCATGCTAGAACATTCAAACTAAAAGGGAGTGGCAAAAGATAGCACTTACAAGTGCAGAAGCACATGAGAGCATGTGGAGTACAGTTCAGCATAATGTGTAGTTAAGAGTAAATAATGGGTAGATATAAGGCTGGAGCAACACAAGTGCCAGATTATAAAGAATCATGTTCACCATGGTAAGGCTTTGAATTTTGTGTGGGAAATAGAGAACCTCTTCTGGCAGTATTATGGAAGATACATTGTAGACAAGGAATGAGGTATGGAGATCAGTTTGACTCAGAAAAGGGGAGGCCTAAACAGTGGAGCGAGGAGTATAGAGTGGATAAACCATGCGTTAAAATAGTCTTTCAACCATTTGGATTTTATCATTTCAAGTTGCATTTTCTGAAGGTTTATTTTAGCCTGGTGTAGCTCAGTGGATTGAGCACAGGCCTGTGAACCAAAGGGTCACCGATTCGATTCCCAGTCAGGGCACATGCCTGGGCTGTGGGCCAGGTCCCCAGTTGGGGGAACTTGGGGGGCAACCACACATTGACGACTCTCTCCCTCTCTTTCTCCTTCACTTCCCCTCTCTCTATAAAAATAAATAAATAAAAACTTTTAAAATAAATAAATAAAGGTTTATTTTCATCTGCCTTTCAGAATTTGGTTGATCTTGCTGGCAGTGAAAGAGCGTCTCAGACAGGTGCTGAAGGTAATGAAAACTCATGCAGTATGTTGATCTGAATGGTTTCCTCTTTTACAGAATAAACATCTTTAATGTAAAAGTCAGCTTCTGTATCTAGCTATCACTTCACGCTACTATAGCATCAATTTAAAAACTAAAGCTATGCAGTTGATAGGATTTGTCTAGCTGGAAAGCTCATGAGAGTACCATGAAAAACTAAATTTTTATAATCAATAAGGGAATTCAGAAAGGTAGTGGGGTACAAAATTAATATGCTGACATTAATAACTTTCATAATACAACCAGTTCGAGTATTAAGTGTTCAGAAAGACCTCATTTACAACACTGACTTAAATGATCTAATACCTAGGAAGAAACTCAAAAATTTCACAAGACCAAAATAAAAGAAACTTTAGCCCTTGCCAGGTGGCTCAGTTGATTGGAGCATCATTCCATTCACCAAAAAGGTTGCATGTTCAGTTCCTAGTGAGGGCACATTACTAGGTTGTGGGTTCAGTCCCTGGTCAGGCCATGTACAGAAGGCAACCAGTCAAGGTTACTCTCACATCAGCGGGTCTCCCTATCTCACTCTCCCTTCCTCTCTCTCTAAAATCAATAAACAAATCCTCAGGTGAGGATTAAAAAAGAAAACAAAATTTTAAAACAGACCTGAAGGACATAACCAAATACTTAAATGGAAGACCATACTTAGATGTGAAGGTTCAAAATCATAAAGATGTCAGGCCTCTCTGTGTTAATTTCCTGCAGCCTGACATAGAGACACTCAGCTGAGGGTGGCCTACATCCACCAAAGCAGTGAATCCTCAGACCTGGGGATAAGAAATAAATGTTTTGTTGTTTTAAGCTGGCTCGTTAAGCAGCAACATTACAGCCATAGCTGAAAAATGCACCTGTGATATGTGATAGATTAGAAACTTACATGTCCCTCCACAGGGTGCTGGCTAATCAGTTCTGATACATTCATACAGTGGAATTCTATACAATAAAAAAGAATGAAAAAGATCAGTGATTACTGATATGTTGCCAAGTTAAAAAAAAAAAAAGCAAAGTGCAAAAATCATATATTTAGTATGCTATATTATTTGTATAAAAAGGAAACAGAAGAAATCAATATATACGGACTTGTATTTCTAAAAATCTCTAGAAGAATAATAAAAGTGGTTTTGTGTGGTATAGGAACAGGAATGTGTGGAATGAAACATAAAAGTGAGAGAGAACTTTTCACTGTGTACTTTTTTTTAATGTTTGAGCATTTGAGCTTATTAACAATTTCAAAATGAAAACTTTTTTTAGTTCTGAGCCTATAGGAACTGATTTGATTGTAAGTCTATAATTGCTTGTATTTGAAGGTTTGGAAAAAATAAATTTGAATTGAGTTAAAGACACTCTTTTAGGAAATGGGCTTTTCCTCCCTCTGATTCTTAGTTATCTTTTTACTTTTGTGGCATCTCTCAGGTGACAACTTTGCTGACTCACTTAATAGGGGAAGAATAGAGAGAGCTCTTTCTACCAATCTATGCCAAAGCATAGACTTTAGCATCTGACCTTTTAAATTCTAATTTCTCTTATAACTTACTGGTAAATAAGTTCATCCATTTTAAGAGATTGATTTTAATTTTCATATGTGTTTAATAAATTCAGGGATGCGACTTAAGGAAGGATGTAATATAAATCGAAGTTTATTTATTTTGGGACAAGTGATCAAGAAACTGAGTGATGGACAAGTTGGGTAAGCTTATCCCATTGTACATTTACATATTAATGCTCATGTTCTTCATTAGTCTGAAAATTGTAACAGTTCAGTGACAAATAAAAGTACTGATTTCTTCCGTGTATTCAGAAGCTTGTGATTCTGTGAGCATGCATGATTTCTTATACATATGACTGTGACCAACTGAATTTACTTTATTTTAAATATTTTTGTTAGTAATTTTATCTGCCTTCTTTAACCTGTAAAGAATTTATTTTTAAAACTGTAGCTAATGTAAGGTTCTGGGTTAATAAACCAACCAGTTTTGTTAGATAAAAATTCTTATCTTTTTTCTTCCCAAACTCATTTCTCACTAAGTGGTTTCATAAATTATCGAGATAGCAAGTTAACACGAATTCTCCAGAATTCCTTGGGAGGAAATGCTAAAACACGTATTATATGCACAATTACTCCAGTGTCTTTTGATGAAACTCTTAGTACTCTCCAGGTAAGTTTGATTTTTTTTTTAATTTCAACTTAATATGGGGGGGAATCATCTTGAAAAAGAAAAATATACCTACTAAGATTAACTGTAGTTTTTTTAATTGACATAAATTAATGTGGTATCTACTAAATAGCATTTTAAAATTTTTCCCAAACTTCAGTCATTCATACTTCACCTCCAGAATTTTTGCCACATCCAACACATCTATTGAAACTGACATGATATTTTTCTTTAAATAACTCACTTTTTTATGTAATTTATTATAGAGGGAAACTTTATATTAGTCCTATAAATGAAAATTAGTATCACTTGCAATAAGTGGAAGGTGATTCAAAAAAGTGTGTGTTTTTAGTACAATAATTCTTAAATTCCTGCTAGCTAATTGTTTCTTACCTTGACTCAGCTTAAGTCCTGCATTTTCTGTTTTCTTGTTATTGTTTTTTTTTCTTTTTTTATGAAAAAGGTCAATAAAACAGCTTTCTCGGTGAAGGATTTGGTATTATGTAATGGTCGCCTTCACTTTCCCACTTAAAGTTACTTCTGATACTCGTACTCTAAGAAACATTGCTTTAAATAGCTGCTGAGCACTGTATCAAGGTCCTGTCAGAAAAACATAGAAAACAGAATCCCTGGCTTCACAGAGCTTATAGTCTTATAGGGAAGATTAGATTGTCTTTCAAGATGATTGCCATAGATTAATAGTTATGTGGCTAATAAGTAGGATAAAGTTCAAAGGAGGAATAGATGCTTTTAACAGGAAGAAAAGCTTCAGGTAGGGGGAGTATTTGCATAGGACTTTGAGGGGCAGATGGGGGCAGTGTTCGTAGGTTTTCTGTCAGCATCTGTCTTTCAGATATTTCTTTGACTTTCTTCTCACAGCCAGACTGAGAAGTTGCAGGCATTTGTTCAAAAGTATTAAGCCACCTGGAAAGAGCATTGATTTTTCTCTATAAAACTTAATTACAAATAACCTAAATATTATTGACTAAAATAATTTTTTTAGTGTCAAGCACTTAACACTCTTGTATTTTTTTCCAGTTTGCCAGTACTGCTAAATATATGAAGAATACTCCTTATGTTAATGAGGTATCAAGTGATGAAGCTCTCCTGAAAAGATATAGAAAAGAAATAATGGATCTTAAAAAACAGTTAGAGGAGGTATGTATGAACCTTTTTCTTTCAGTAAAGAGTGGGAGAGAAAACAGAATTGAGATCTGCCTAAATGCTCAGGAATTCTTATGTCATCATATGTGAGTTATGCTACCTAACTTTAAAACAGTTTTCAACTAAGAAGAAATCAACTCAAAAGTTTTAGTTTAATTTACTATAAACTGAAAGATTTACTTTCTTGAAATTATTCTAGATTTCACTTTTCATTTCCAAAGGGCAAAATTTGAGGTTTTGAAATGGGCCAAGTAAAGATACTTTTTCAAAAGTATCACAATATAGGGAAATAGGTTAAAAAGAGAGATCATGTATGGTTACTTAAAACTACTTTCTGTAGTTCCATGTTATCTTGAATTCCTCTTTGAACCTTGCAAGAGCAATCTAATAAAATAGCATAATCTCTTGTCATTGTAATTTACTTGTTTTAATCACTATAGTCCACTAGTGATCTTTTTAAAAATGAATTAAAATATATGGTAGACTTATAAGAATGTCTCTTCCTTTACTACAGGTATTCAGGTCTCTGCTTTTCTGACTTCTCTACCTGTCATTTATATATTTTAAGGCAATTAATAGAATTGCTCTGACAGCATTGTTATAATCTTATATATGGCAAATGGAGTGTGCACATGAGAAGAACTGTATATTTTACTGTATTATAAAATTCAGAAATTATTATAATAACTGCATATTGATATTCTGTAGATAGGGTATTTTATTTCAATAACATTAAAATTTTTATGGTTCCAAAAAAATTGATATTCTATTTTTGAGCTACTTTCAAGGTTTTAAAACTAGCTATATTTATTATTAACATAACCAAATATTACATTCTATAGGTTTCTTTAGAGACTCGAGCCCAGGCAATGGAAAAAGACCAATTAGCCCAACTTTTGGAAGAAAAAGATTTGCTCCAAAAAGTGCAGATTGAGAAAATTCAAAACTTAACACGGATGTTGGTGACCTCTTCTTCCCTCACATCACGACAGGAATTAAAGGTGAAATACTTTAAAATACTTTTAAAGTAGACAGCTTAAACTTGGTATATAGAGAATAGAATTGGTATTCCTATATGTTTCTTCGATGGTTATGTATTTCTTATCCTAAATACAGTATATTCAAGAAACCCAGAGCTTTTTGTGTATTTGCCTGTACATCAACAACACCTAAGAGATTCATTGAAAATACCAACTCCTGATTCCCACTTGTAGAGACTCAAATTCAAGAAGTCAGGAATACAGTCAAGGAATCTATTTGAAATATGCTTCTTAAGAAATTCTAATGAAATTGATTAGGTGATCGGGAACCACAGGTGTCTAGAGTATGTGGGCATACTTTCTATTTAAACAAATACTAATCTCAGGAAAATTGATCTGGAACGTAAGTCAACATATTTGATCAAAATTCTGCTGTATATGTTATCCAGTGGATGTTTTGGATAAGTGTTCTGGCAAAGAACGACCTCTGGAGCTGGACTACCTGTATTTGAATCCCTGTTTTGTCAGTTCCTAACTCCTGACCTTGAGCAATTTCTTAAATGTACTTGGCTACAGTTTCCTAATCTGTGAGGCAGCTTGATCCCCACCTCCTAGGACTGATTTAGGAAGTAATATAGAATGCGCTTAATATTCCACAGAGTAAATCCTCAATAAATGTGTCCTATTAAGATTATTATTCATAGACATTATGTTCAAATCACCATGCTAGGTATAACAGAAGACACTCAGGAACTACGTGTTGACTCAGTGATGAGTAGGAAGTAGCCCAATAGAAGGTATAGGATTGAGTGGTTCAGGAAGACATCTGTGTGTACAGAATTTTTGTGAAAAAAATATATATTTCTTGGACTTAAAATGTTCCGGTGGCAGGGGCACTTTAAACCACATTGAAGGTTTTGAATGTTGTGTTACGCTATGGACGGGAAAAGCCTTATAGGTAACATGATCGAAACTGCATTTTAGAAAGATGTGGCTGCTGTGCGCATCACGTTGCTTGGGCCTCTACAAGGATGGTGGCCCTGGAGATGGAAAATACTGGATAAATTGAAGAGTTATTGGGAGGTAGATTCAACAGGACTTTGTGATTGTGTAGATACGGGAGGCAGGGAAAGGAATGAGGCAGTTTCCAGAATGACTCACAGGCATTGCTGTGCTTACTGGGTAGCTGGTAGAAGTATTTGTTGAGTTAAGGAACACTGAATGAAGAGCAGTAGAACTGCTCAATGTTTAACTTGGGACATCTCCAGTTTAACGTGTCAGATAGTTGAAAATAAAAATGTGCTAAAGTAAGGTGAAATAATCTGAAATGGAGATACCCATTTGGGCATTAGCTACCACAGATCCAAATTAAAGTCTTGGGAATGGATGAGCTTGCCTTGGGAGCATATTGAGAATGCAAAGAACAGATGGCCAAAGACAAAACTTCAAGAAACAACAACTTTGTAGGTAAAGGCAGAAAAGAAGAATTCATAAAGCAGCCCAGGTTAGCTCTAGAATTAAGGAAACCGGATGCATGTGGTAACTAGAGGAAGAGACTATTTCAGAGAAGCAGTGTGTCACATTCTGCCAAGAAGTTAAATAAGATATACATAGACAAAAATTTTTTTGGTTTTAGAAACGAGAAGCTCATTTGAAAAAGCATTCTGTGTTATGTGTTGAGAATGAAAGCCACTTTGCAGTGGTTTGAGATGTCCCAAAGGGATGGGATCTTAAACACAGCAGAAGGGTCTGGCCTTAGATAAAGGGAGGAACACCTGTTCATTACAACAAGCTCAGAAAAGGATAGGCATCAGTACAAGTAATGCTTTCATGAATTCGGGCTTATATTTTCTTTGTGAAATAGGAGGTTTACTTTTTCTGTTATGGTGGCAGAAGATGGTAGAGACACAAATTTGCAGACATGCTAAGTATTTTAAATAGTTTAGCCTTTGTAAGGAATGGAAAAGAAAGCCCACGTACAGAAAGTCTGGCCAGCAGCATTAAGGACCCAGGTGATGTTGGCAGCCAGTCGTTTGGCTCTGTAGTTCTGACTGTGTTCAGGAGACTGATAAAGGCTCAGGCAGTAGTGTAATTCATTTGAGTGTACACTGCTTTGAGATAGGTGTATGGAACAGAATGCTCATATATTTGAGGCTGCTGACTCAGAAACATGATTGAAGTGATCATCTATGAAATTGAAGATTATGGGATGAAAACCAAGAGGAAGCTGGCAAGAAGAAGGTAGCGAATCAAGGGATTAGAGGTCCCCCTTAATCTAAATAGCTAAAATGAGATAGACTAAAACAGGGGGGTGGAAGAACAGGAACTGTAGATAGAGCAGAAAGTCTAGCTTTATGACTTTCAGGTAACGACAAGGTCCAGGAGTGAGTATAGGAGTGACTGGAGTTGAGTTGAAGGTCATTGGAGCCGAGGATTTATATGACTGGGCTTTTGCAGCGCAGGCTGTGGAAAGGGCTGGGCATTTCAAGCAAAAAGGTATTACGCAGTAGAAGCATGAAAGCGTGCAGTTATGATGCAGATATAACATCTGCATTATACAAATATCTGTAGTACACAGAAAATCGAGAGGCAGTGCAGTGGAGTGGTTAGT
This sequence comes from Anoura caudifer, assembly GCA_004027475.1. Taxonomy (NCBI): domain Eukaryota; kingdom Metazoa; phylum Chordata; class Mammalia; order Chiroptera; family Phyllostomidae; genus Anoura; species Anoura caudifer. The sequence goes on along the minus strand of PVKU01005386.1, from coordinate 89,149 downwards.
GGATAGGCTCCGAAGTTACAGGCGTGGGCTCAGCCACCGATTGGGTGTAAGATTGTCCATGAGGTCTCCACACTGTTTAGACCCCCTGGCTTCTCCATAAAATGGATGTGTTAAGAGAGGACTGAGAGGATCAGATACGATGAGACAATGCTTGTACTAATAAAGGGACAAGAGGAAAACGGTAGCCAAGAAATATGAGAAACACAAGAGATGGGCAGAGGAAGAGAACCCAGCAAACTGGAGTGAGTGATGAGGACAGTTAGCTGAGTGGGATAAAAACCAGACAGAGATGTCTCTGAGAGATAAGGAAGAAGGCAGTGTAGAAACTGAAAGAAAATGGTAGCTAAAGAGGAGTTGAGAGGTGTTTTTTTTTTTTTTTTTTTTTTTTTTTCCTTTACTCAAAAACAAACAGGCTTGAGCATTGTAAAGCTGAGAGAAAGGAGCCTAGTGAAAATGACAGGTGAACAGATTATTGAGGGAGCCAGGTCCCAAGGGAGAGAGGAACACGTGTGATCAGGGGTGCTGGTGGTGCCCTCAGCTTTATCCAACTGCAAGAGAACTGGCGTTGTGAAGGGCCCTGTGAAAGACTTCACAGCTGAAGAAGACTCAGATGAGCCACCTGTCTGCTCCTTCCCAGTTCAAGCTGGGTTCCCAAACGCGCTTCGGTAGCTCTGGTGGAGACCACTGCGCTGTCCGTTATTTTAAGGGTTGTAAGTGAGCCAAGTTTTCGGTTAAGTCCCAGAGAAGCTTGTAAGCAAAGATTCAAATTAAAAAATAAAATTTAAATCATTTCATCAAATTTACTATGGCCTTAAACACTGATTTCAAAATAATAGCAATTCTACCAAGTCAATGGTGCTTAAAAATGGAAATTAGTTCCCTTGTTATTATCTGGGTGAGGTAATTTTGATTTTTTTCCTCCGTAGGCTAAAATAAAACGAAGAGTCACTTGGTGCCCTGGCAAAATTAACAAAATGAAGGACTCAAACTATATAAATGAATTTAATATGCCAACAAATATACCAAAAAGCCTTAAGACTTCTGTAACTTTATTAGGAGAAATTGATGAATGTGAGTGCTCTTATTTTATTTTATTTTATTTCCTTTTTATTGATTTTATTGGGGTGATACTGGTTAACAAAACAGGTTTTAGGTGCACAATTCTACAGCACATCATCTCTACACTGGATTGTGTGTTCACCACCCAAGTCAAGTCACCGTCCATCACCATTTATCCCCCGCCTTATAGCCTCCTCCACCTCCCCTCAAACTGCTCTGTCCCCAGCAATCACCGCACCATTGTCCGTGTTCATAAGTTTCTTCTCTTTTTTAATTATAAAACTGCCCCACAATGGGAGACTTTCCTTAGAACTCAGTAAATGTATAAACACATTTAAATAAAGTGTATGTATTTTATCCCATATGATCTCATTTATATTTGGCATCTAATGAACAAAATACACTGACAGGCAAAATAGATAATACACAGACAAAATAGAAACAGAGGCATGGACACATGGAACAGACTGATAAGGTGTCAGGGGAATGGTGGAAGGGGGAACTGGTAAAAGATGGTGAAAGGATTAGCCAAAGAACATACAGGCATAGCCCATAGACACAGACAACAGTGTGGTGTTGGCTGGTGGTGTTGGCTGGGGGCAGGGGGCAAAGTTGGGGGAAATGGGGACACCTGTAATCATGTCAACAATAAAAATAAAGTTTAAAAAAATCAAAAATAAATAAAGTGTCTGTAATTTAGATGTGATTACAACAGAGGTGATGATAAAAATAAATAAGATAGCAAACATTTAAGCTTTCTTTTTCCAGCTATCTTAAGGATGATTCACTGTCATTAAAGCACATAAGATATTTATTTTTTTGTTTTTTTCTGTTCTAGTCATTATCCAATTAAATTAGTGTTCACATAACATTTGCTTAAACTTTGCTAATCTTGAAAAGGTGGAATTGACACAAGAAACTTTCAAAATTATGTTTAACATTTTAGGTATTTTTAGCAGCATTTTAAAAACTATTAATACTTACAGTGATCAAATCTCAAGTACGGAATTTCTTTTTACCTATATTAAGGATTAATTAATTATCACTAACTAAATGATCTTAATTCACAAATAATACAGTTGATCTCATCTGTTAATATATTTTGTCAGTCATACTGTGAACACATTAGCTAATTTGTGTTTGATCAGAATTTAATCAGAATCTTAAAAAGTGTTTATTTATTGACTTGAAAGGAAAGGAGAGAGAAACATGAATTTGTTGTTCTACTTATTTATTGGTTGATTTTTAGACATGTCCTGCCTGGGGATCTAACCCACAACCTTGGTGTATTGGGACAACACTCCACCCAACTGAATTACCCAGCCAGAGCCTAATTAGAATTTTAAAGATAATTCGAGTTTTTGGAAACTTACTGGCATATTTATGGATAAATTTTTCCCCCTAATTATAGCTGTCTGCTCAGAGGCTGATGTTTTCAGTAACACCCTGGATATAGTAACTGACGTAGAGTGGAATCCAGCAACAAAGCTGCTAAGTCAGGTAACTTAAATGTATTTTACTGAACATCGTCCTTTTACTCTTTTTAAAATTCATTTGTTATTGGTGTTTACTGTTTTTGTAGCTCTGACTTGATTTCAGTATCTATTTTGGTTCTAATTAAAGCTTCCCCACTTGTTAGACTCCCAGTTGATAATGGCCACCCCGAAGAAAGCTAAAAACTCTATCAAACGTGTATGGTAGTAAGTAAACTTTGCTTCTGTTGATTACCAGCAGATCTTGGTACCTATGATTTGTTTTTTTCTGTTTTGCCTTGGAAAATCCCCCGAGGGTAGAAAAGAACTGATATTAACAGTGTCAAAATTCTCAGGTATAGGATACATCAGGGAGAGGTAATATTGCCAAATAATAATGAAAAATAAAAGTAAATGTAATATATGGCCTTATCACAACTTTAGAAATAAAGACTTCTATGGTGAATACCTTACTAAATTTAGATTCCATGTTAGCTTTCAAGGCTGCTAATGTTCAAAGAAATATTTATAGTACTGTATGTGTATTTGTTTTAAAAAGTTTCATTTTCATTTTAGAATAAAAGTGCAGCCATGCTTGGGAATTATTATTAGCTAACTACTATAATTTAGTCATAATTAGTTATTATAATTAGTTAAATATTATTGGTAAAGTGCTTTTGTGTCTTTAAAGTATACTTTAGAAATTCGTTGTTTTTGTAAAATCCTTGGTGGTACTAGTTTTTGTTTTCTCTGTTGAGTATGGTAAAACCTAGCAACCATTAGAGTTTTAGAGATCAATAAATAATACCTTCACTTCCTAAATTCAGAGCCATCTGAAATATAAAACAGGAGTCAGACATGTGGATAAATAAATCATCAGCTTTATTCCTAAGGATCTTACGGATCTGTGGTAAAATGGACTTCCCATTGTGCGCCCTACCTCCTACTCCTGACCAAACTTTTCCACTCAGGCCCGGGCAAAGCATTTGTTTACATGATTTTTTTTTTTTTTTAATTCTGCCCCTTTCAAAATAGTCTTCTAATTTTAAGTTAGCTAGTTTATGAAAATGCAAACCCTTAATTTTACTGTGGGTCAAGCTAAACTATTAGGATGATACTGAAAAGGAGAATAGCCTAAACCATTACGGAAAATAATTCAGAAAATAATGACTCTGGCGTGATTCGGGGTAACGGAGTGAGGCTTTATTACACGCGCAGACCCAGAGGAGGCAGTCTCCAAATTCTAGGCCCCAAACCTTGGCTGGGCAGGGCTTTTATTGCTCTCTGGACACCCTATCCTACATGGCAGAAATAGGAGGTACAGAAGCTGATGCAAAAATAACTCCAGCGTTGAGGTGTCCTTATCGGAAGCTGGGTGTTCAGAAGCCAAAGCAGGAGTTAGCTACTATGTACAGAAGCCAAAAACAGGAGTTAGCTGCTACATTCCCCCCTTTGATGCTAAACAGCGCTAGTGTCTGTTTTAGCATCAACATAATAGTCTGCATATTCTTCTTCCTCGATTTGGATGGGTTGCAGTCTCTGGTAATGGTGTCTCTGGAGGGTGAGGATTTTCGTGGTGGCCTTGCAGGTTACCATGCTCTCGATCTATTGGGTAAAGGTGCGGAGTAAGCAAGGTCCTAGGGGTACGACAAGGAAAAGGATGAGTAGGGGCCCTAAGACTGGGGCTAAAACTGAATACATGATAGATTGCCACCAAGGGGTGGATGCCCAAGGTTGGTCCTGGTTCTTAATCTTGTTCTGGATATCCTGGAGTTTGTGCATATTTTCTTCTACCAAAGCTGTGGGGGCCTGTACTCTGCTGAAACCGCATGGAATCTTCTCCCTCTGGCAAAGTTTATAATCGTACAAAGGACAATGGACAAAGGTCTCATCTTCTTGTAACTACTTCCGGCTGGACATGGACATCGTCTTACCTACCCTTGGGTCAGGGGTGCCCTGAAAGGGGAGGGGGGTGCAGCACAGAGGGAGTCCTTCCTGTAAGGGGAAGGACTTTACAGAATCCTGGTCAGTTGGCAGTCACCAGGAAGTTGCAGGCTTGGTGTCCAAAGGCTGGCATTACTGGACAGTTGGCATTCTGGTCAGGTCATATGCTGGAGGAAATAGATTTGAAAAGACAGCTGGAAGCACAATTAAATCATAACCACTAAATGACCAAGGCTGGGTCTTAGGTAAAGAAATGGCTTATCTGGAGGAAGGTATACAAGGCATGTTACACCTATCCAAAACTCTGGTGGCCCAGTATACTTCACTGGGGCTGAGGGGACTATATTGGGATTTCCCTCCTTTCAGATACCTGGGCCTTTTCTGTCCAAGCCATCAAGACAGAAAAGGGCAAATTAGTTCTAAAGTGAAGCCCACAGACTGCCCCAACCCTTCACCAACCCAACCACTTAGTTCAGCCAAACCATTGAGCCTCATGGGGTGACGATGAAGATGGGCTTCTCAAGTGAGCCCTATATTGCAACCAATCACCCAAGTAATGAGGTCATAGGCATACACCCTATGAAAACAGAAGAACACACAGGTTAATTCATACAACAATCCCCAAAACAGTCTCTGTGGCTGTGAGATGGTCTTTTGGGAAGACAGTTGCAAGGTCCTTCCTGCAATGACATTTAACAATTGCAATTGGACAGGTCCTTCATACCTGTAATTGCACATCCTTGGTGACATTACAAACCCAGTTTCAACTTTCAAATGAAAGCAAACTTCCAAGACAGTTAGCTGCACCATTCTGATGTCTGATACTGAGCTTTATGATTTTCCTTAAATCACAATTTTTCTCCTTAAAATGACCCTCATTGTTATTACAGGGACTACTTTAGGTCCTGCTTTTAATTTTGACTGTTCGTTTGTATAAACACACCAAGAGCAGCCTGGATCACCTATGATCTTTGAGTCTGCTTTGCTGGAACTCACACAAGGAACCCTTAGATTGACTCCTCAGTCTGCCCCTCGGGGCACAGAAGCAGAGCCACACACCTGCCATCTGGCTTCGCCTGTACCAGTCATTGCACCCAAATCCTTGAGCCTTCCATTGTGCCTACAGGTTCCTTTTTAGCCATCTTTCAGGAAAGCAACCTTCGTTCCTTCCCTGGAAAGACTGGCACGAACAGCACAACCAACTAAAGTACCAGGCTTTTCTCGTGAGCTTTCGCTAGCTACGCAAGTCAATCCCAGTTCCTCAGGGCTTTCTGGTGACAACCAGAACCCATACATGCCTCCTTCAGGCGTGACATTCCAGTCAAAGTCTTGGTTAACAAAACCACTATTAATGACTAGTTTTATTGGTTTTATGCAAAGAAACCTTATGTCATCAATCACTCCATCAGAATGCCAAATTCTGTAGGGATCAGGTAGGGAGAAAAATACAAAGTGTGAAGGAAAATCCTTTTCCTTCTAATATCACCAAAATTGCGTCTCTATGCCTTTTACATTCCATTACTAACACCACATAATTCCTTCCCAAAACTTTCACTTTTCCATTTATCTTTACAGTTTCCCACAGACCTTCTGCAATGTTCACAAACCTTCTAATCTTCCTTTTCCTTGTTCACTTTCCTGCAGATTATGAAGTTTCAACCTTCCCTGGAATCCTCAATTTCCTTTTCAGAGCAGGTACAGAGCAAAATCTGAAACAATACACAGGTAGAGGCATTCTCTTGCACCAATGCGTTCATTGGTGCCTCGCAGAGACATGGTCTTTCACCTCAGACTGAAACACATCAGCTCCAAATGACCCTTCCTGGCTCCCAAGTGATAAGGGCACTCTCCCCAACCGGTTACAGGCGACCTTAAATTAGGTTTTACAGATACAGGATTCTGCTCAGAAACAATACCCTACTGAAACCATAATGCCAGAAAAAGAGCAGTTGAGGTTTCCTTTCTTCCAGGTTTAAAACTTTCACATCCTTTATACATATTCCTACACATCCAGATTTAACCATTATTCACTTTTAATCCTAGTTTCTTTCCCACACTGGGAAGGACTATACTTAAACTTAGTATGCGGCAGCAAAAAAATCCCTAGCATCACTGGTACCTTCCACTACAAGTCCCTAAATTTTCAGGCACATCTTGCAGTTTTCCTAAAGCTTAGACCTTGCAAACACCTTATAAGTCAGATGGTCACCCTTGGACCTCCATGAAAGACCTTCAGAACCAGAGCCATCTGTGTACTTGTCCAGCTAGGAGGCTGGTTACAGCATGTGGCACGTGAAGGCTAGTCTCCTGTCCCAAGGTTAGCTTATCTACCTCCTGCAGGAGGATTACTGTGGCTGCTATCACCCTCAAGCAAGGGGGGCAATCCTGCCTCAACGTTGTCTAGCTACTTGGACAGATAGGCTACAGGCTTATGCCAAGGTCCTACAAGCTGGGTTAGAACTTCAAGGGCTATATTCCCTTTCTCATGGGCAAACAGGGAGAATGGCTTGTCAGGGTTGGGCAGGCCGAGGGCTGGAGCTCTGACCAGGAGTTCTTTTAGTCTTTCAAAGGCACTCTGCTGCTCTGGTCCCCAGTTGAATGGGGCAGTTTCGGCCCCCCTTAGGGCCTGGTACAGTGGTTTAGCTATTTCTGCGTACCCTGGATTCCGTATTCGGCAGAATCCAGCTGTCCCTAAAAATTCCTGAAGCTGTTTTCTGCTCATGGGTCTGGTTTGCTGACTGATTACAGCCCTTCTTTCAGTTCCTAATGTCCCTCGACTGCTCTGAGATCCTGCACGGGGCGATATCCAGACCCATCTGGCTTCTTAACAGGGGGGAGCTGTGTGTTCCACTGCAACTGGCAGGGGACCAGTATCCCTATCCTGGCTTCCTTGGGTCTGTGGTACTGCCGGAGACAGTGAGGCTGCACCCCCGGTTTCAAATCTATGATTACTGGAGTGCAGCCAGTGGCAAGTCCTGGTGGATTTCCTTCTGCCCATACATCTGGAAATTCATCTATTAAAGGGTCCTGGCGGCTCAGGCCCCGACCTTCTTCATATATCCAGTATTCTTCTTCCCGGGGCATGACCAGGGCCCGTAGGCTGGAATTGCCTATCTCGAGTGTTGGCCTGCCCCAAGGGGTAAAATGCCACCCGAGCCGAAAGTTTGCTCAGCAAGTCTCTTCCTAGGAGGGGAACAGGGCATTCGGGCAGGTAGAGAAATTCATGCCGGACCTGGTGTCCTCCGAGCTCAAGTGCTCAAGCTTGGCAGAATCTTTTTGACCCACTGGGTTGCCCTGTGGCCCCTATGATGGAAACTTCCCGGCCTGAGAGGGGTTGTGACTACAGAGTGTTCAGCTCCAGTATCTACCATGAAAGTCAGTGATTGGCCCCCTACTTTTGCTCTGACCATAGGCTCGTGGGGGCCCAATTTTATCGAGCCCGGTCTTCCTCATTCTGTGTCTAGCCCAGCCAGGCTGAGGATTCCTGGTGCTGGAGGGGCTGCTGAGTTTTCCTTTCGCTTTTGGTTCGGGCATTCCTGTTTCCAGTGCCCCTTCTCCTTGCAATAGGCACACTGGTCTGTCTCTACCTTAAAGTGTCCCTTTTGGCTTTTCTGCAGGCCCTTATCTGGGGCCGTTCTTCCCTGGTCCATGTTATGATCCCAGTCTGGCTACACTTCAGATGCGGCTGCCAGAGCATACTGGGAAGGATCGAGGGTGCCCGCTGGTGCATGCGTCTCTATGGGCCTCCTATAAGATCTTGCGCCTCCCCCCAGCACCAAACAGAGCGAGCAAGAGCCGGCGGCAGCCGCACCAGGTGGGCTGACAGGTCTACACCACGGACTCCATCAGGTCTACCAGGGCCTGAGGCCCCTCCAAATAGGAGGGCGTGTGGTGCCCCCAGCCAAGGAGGTCCATGGTGGTGAACGTCTGGCAGCAGAAAACCACCGGCCCGGCTGGAGTGTCCCATCTGGAGCTACCTGCGGGGGAGCCCTGAATCTTTCTTAGGGGCATATTGGTTACTGCACGGGAGCGAGAGGCCCATCTTTTTCCTCCGGTAGCCAGGGGGAGACTAATGGCGTGGGTCCGGCCACGCCGGCAGCCCAGCAGATCTTTCCCGCTTCCCCGTGCCTCCCTCGTCCCTCCCCCTGCCCTTCCCCTCCCGCTCCGTGAGGGCTGGGAAGGCTGGCAGGGAAGGTGGCTGGGGGGCCGTCCTGGGGCAGGGCCCTGCCCTCCCGAGTGTTACAGCCCCCCGGCAGCAGTGCTCCCCCGCATCCCAGGGCTGAGGAAGCCGAGGGGCTGGGCGGGCGGGCCGGGGTCGCCAAGGGACCGCCCCCGGCTGGCGACCGGCCACTGCTGGGCACATTTCCCCCAGGGCGGTGCACCTCGACCTGCTCCGGGATGTTTTGGGGTCTTTGCAATGAGAACCTGTGCTTGTGTTTTGGCGGCTGGGCATCCACAGCACATTCGGGTGCCTTTCCTCTGCCTGGACACATGGCACAGACAAACAAAGGGTTTTAGGGATCTCTCACTCGCCCACCTGGCCTCTCCTCTCAAGTGGAACTTAAGTCTGTCTCAACTAAGGCTGCTCGCGTAGAGTCCGGGTTAGCTTCCCAGCCGTTATGCCGTATGACAGACTGAGGAACCGCAGGTTAGGGCCCACTCATGCTCCGTAGGCTGATGCCTGTGGAGCCACAAACACATTCACTCTCTTTCACACACACAGTTTCGCAGAATTTATTACTTTTCCCTCCCCGAGAAAGGGAAACCTGGTCCGGATACCTGATGCCACTAGGGCCCAAGTTCCCTCCCGAGAGAGGGAAACCTTATCTGGAGGCCTGAGGCCACTGGGGCCTGAGAGGGTGATCAGCCCTCTTTCCACTACAAAAGTGGACCTGGTCTCAGGTCTGGTCCCCGGGGCACTTACCAATCCGGCGCCTTCCTCACAAGCCTCAGTCCGCTTTCCTCACCTGCCCAGGTTGAAGGGCAGCTCGGAACCCCAGGCGGAGGCAAGCCGCAGCTTTCCAGGACCCAAAATCACTGGGGCACATGCTTCTCTCCAGCCGCTCGCTCGCCCCTCAGTCCTGGCCGCCTTCACCGGAGGCAAACAGCCTGCTCTCGAGAGTCGTTTCCCGGTCAGGGAACCAAAATGTTGCAGAAAATAATTCGGAAAATAATGACTCTGGAGTAATAAATAATGATTTGGGGTAACGGAGTGAGGCTTTATTGCATGTGCAGACCCAGAGGAGGCAGTCTCCAAATTCTAGACCCCGAACCTTGGCTGGGCAGGGCTTTTATTGCTCTCCGGATGCCCTATCCTACGTGGCTGAAGCAGGAGGTACAGAAGCTGATGCAAAAATAACTCCAGCGTTGAGGTGCCCTTATCGGAAGCTGGGTGTACAGAAGCCAAAGTGGGAGTTAGCTGCTATAAAACTACCAAATGATTCAAGGTTAAATTATTGACTAATCTAACTTTAGTTAAGGAAACAAACATATGATCCGAATTCTTTCTAACCTGAAAATCTGGTTTTGTTTATTATAGGAAAACTTAGAAAGTGAGTTGAACTCACTTCGCAGTGATTATGATAATCTAGTATTAGACTATGAAAGACTAAGAAAAGAAAATGAAGAAATGAATTTGAAGTTAAAAGAAAAGAATGATTTGGATGAATTTGAAGCTCTTGAAAGAAAAGCAGAAAAAGATCAAGAGGTAAGGATGAGGAAACATGAAACTAAACTAAAACAACACTTTTTAAAGAAGTATTCTCTTAAAGATTTATTTGTAAAGTTGAGCTTGAGGATCCAGCCATTTTCCACATGCATGCACAATTTAGAGAATTTTAAAAATAATTCATTTATATTGTTTTTAAAATAATTAAATCATATTTGTTTCACTTGTGCTTATACACAAGAAGGAATTTAAAACATCTTTGTGAAAGTTTAGCAAATCTTCCTATTAATGGATTTGCATTGAAGAAATTTTAATATCTAGCTGAATGTTTTATGTATGTATACTACATATTAATGGAATTTGTTTTCTTTAGAAAGTATATTACTAAATCAATAGTTAGAACATTGTTAGAGTAACTGGGGAAGCTAATTTTCCACATTTCTTTTTTCATATAAGAGGGTTATAAAAATTAGTATAACTAATACTCAATAGTTTTCATGGAATTTTTAGAAATGAAACAGATCATTTACATTTTCTTAATGTATAATATTAGGTTCATGTTAGGAGAACCTACCTAATTCAGAAACCATGAAACTTTGGGGACTTAAATTGTCCTAAGGATTCAAGAAATTTCATAATGCAGAGTCCTTACTTTGAATTCATAGTCACTGAATTCTTTTGCAGAATTTTTGAATGTGAGTTTATTTTTCTGGAACAAGAATCCATAGCTGGTATTATACTTGTGAAATAATCTATGAATCCTCTGAAAAAATAAGAGTCATTGTTTTGCTATAGTTCATTAAAATGTGAGTTCATTTGCAGATACTTCTCCAATTTCTATTTAGATAATCCCAAAGGGACATAGTTATTTTTCCTCGATATCATTATTTAGTTTCTCACCCTCTTTACCTTTTTAAAGGGAAAAAAGGCTTCTGTGCCAAAACTATTATTTCTATTCTACCTACAAATTAAAGTTACTCCTATATTTCACAGGCATTTTATCCATGGAGGTAAGAGTTGATAAGTTCTCCAGCGTTTCAGTTAACTTGTTTTAAAATTTGCATATTACCAAAATGTAAAATGTCATGAAAAGAATACTAGACTTTAATCAATAAAAACCTGTTTCATTGAGAGGAGATGGTCTAGTGTCATGGTTAGGAGCCAAACTACCTGGGTTTAAGCCCCAGTTTTGGTACTGACTAGCTCACAGATTCAGACCTGTTGTATATTATTGGCATGGTCTTGAACAAGTCATTGAATCTCACAGGGCTTACTTCATGTATATCTCCATCCTTAAGGATAGTTCAGGGGCTTGCTAAGGTCCTTTCTAACTCCAGATTTTCATCTAATTTTGTATGTATTTCTTGTTATAAATAATATGACATAAAATTAACTTTGGACATACATGAAGCAGTAATTTCTCTAATTTCTTTGTGTACCATTTATACATGCAATTAATAATAAAAACTGAAGCTCACTGAATTGAATCACAAACAAAAAGATCACAAAATAACATAGTCTATGACTTAAAATTCACATCTTGATTTTTTTCTCTTTTAACCACTATCAAGGGGGAAAATAATACTATTCTCTTTAGTTTGACTTGAACACAAACTGAAATTCTCAGCTCTGTAACTGTAACGTAACCTAGAAGATTAAATTGTAAAAACTTACTCTAGTCAAAGTCCATTTTACAATATTTATTCCATGTTAAACCAAAACCATAAGTCTATGTGCATAATAATTTTATGTGTATACAGTAAAATATGTTCCAAAATGTGCATTTGGGGAAAAAGTTTAACAAAAAAAGGAGTGACAGTCAAATTATGGCCTTAGGGTACGTGCCCTGGTTTGCCTAAGGGTTTCATGAAAAATCACCAAAGTTGTGGATAATTTTCAAGTAGGAATAATGTAACATAGGATATTTAAACAGTAAATATCCCATATTTTGGCAGGAAAAGTAAATCAGACAAGTATCATCATGCTCAGAGAACAAGAGAAATTTTGATTCTCTACCTATTTTAACTTGATCTGTTTAATCTTATAATTTTCACAAGTTGGAGAGTTTTGTCTTAAGAAGTTAAATTTCATTTCACTTGCAGCAAATTATAGTTGAAATCTGCAATGTTTTCTATGTAGCAATGGATTAACTTTTGATATATTGTACATTTTGTCTTCATGCTCAGCATCTTAAACAATATATCATTTACCAGTGACATTCAAATCATTACAAAAATCACTTAATCTTTTCCTGTTTCCAATACTTAAAATGAAGTGCTGTTTCAAATAAAAGTGGGAGAATTTTTCTTTCTGAATGCTTTTAAAAATTAAGATTGATTGTTTAGTTTCTTATCGGTAGATGTGATTTTCTTGCACAAAAGTTAGAAACAGAAGGAAAAGTAAAAGAGCGAATTTAAATTATAACCAATACAAATGTCTAAAATTTTGCTGAACAAGAGGGTAGCCATTAATTATATATGGCACTTGAGCACTTGAATTGGGGCCAGTCTGAATTGACTTAAGTATGGAAAAATAATATAAAATATTTTCCTAATTATTATTGATTACATGAAACAATGATGTTTCTTTAAATAAGGTCCTATTTTTGTAAGTCCCTTACATTCTATTGGAATTTGCATTTTATACTTTAGACAGTTGAAAAATCTAAAGCAAAAGCATTAACTAAACCAACAAGGTAATATTCGATAATCCCATTTATATCTCTATAGCTTTGGTGAACAGTAATATTGTAAAGGTATCATGAAGCTACTCTAAACCAAACCTAAATTCTAAATCACAACTCATTAAAAACTATGCCAGTGTAAAGCCAAGTATAATTTATGGTAAGAAAAAAATATTTTAGGATATATACATTTTTTATACTTACCCCAAACGGAAGTCTATTAGAAGTATATTTTTTTAAAGTTTGATTACTACTTTATCTCCTCCAAGTGATGCATACTAATTTGCTTTTGAAGTTATTGTAGCTTTATTGTAGATCTATCATTTGGGTCATGCTAAAGTCTCTTATTTGCTGACTTCCTGGGATTTTCATATGGGACTTTCATGTTTTTCTGTTTGGTTGATTGGGCTTGGTGTTTGATTTGGGTTTTGAATTCTTTGTTTTGTTTTATACTTTTAAATAATGAGGTGTTCTGTTAACAGTAGCTTGAATAACTGATCTCTCAGTCCCTTCTTACTGTGTTGCATGATTCTGAAGTAGTAATTCAATACTTTTTTTTTTGCTTTATTAACTATTGGTTTGCTCTGTTGCCTGTTCACATGCTCTTACAGATGCAACTAATTCATGAAATTTTGAACTTAAAGAATTTAGTTAAGCATGCAGAAGTTTATAATCAAGATCTTGAGGTGAGCATTTATCTTGGTATTTCTACTGATAAGGAACTGGAAGTATAAAACAAATCATATGTAATTGAACATGATTTCAGAAAATAAACGGAGTTATATTTTTTAAGTATCAACTTTTCGAATTTTACCATCTAGCAGTTTAAACTGTTAAATATAAGTTCTTTTCAATCTCTTAGAATTCAAATACAATTAAATTGTTTTAATCTGTTTTATTTAGAATGAACTAAATTCAAAAGTAGATCTGCTTAAAGAAAAGGAAGATCAGATTAAGAAGCTACAGGAATACATAGACTCTCAGAAGTCAGAAAGTATGAAAATGGACTTGTCATACTTATCGGTAAAAATCAGGGTTATTTTGTTGTGTGGTCATATTAATATTTATAGTATGCCATCACTATTATCATCATAGCAAATGCTTATATTGAGCCAACTGTGTGCTGGGCATTGTCTTAATTGTTTTAGGTTTGGTATTTTATTTAATCTTGTCAATAACCCTGTCAGAGAGTGAGACTAAATTAGGAACATTACCATTTATTTTTATTGATGAAGACCCATTCATAGGGAGTTGAGGATGTCATCCTTTGAATGAATGTAAATAAGGTAGTGAAGAGCTTCCATTCAAAATTAGTAATTAAAAAAATGTTTTAAATTTTTCAATTTCTTTTATATAAATGCTGGCAGAAATGCATAGTCAATATCCTCTGATGAGCATTTATGTTGTTAAGTATCTGGAACTATAAAACATATGTAATTGAGCATGTTTTCATAAATGTCATTAATTTCATTTCACTGACAGGAACACATTCTCATTATTTAAGTAACTATTTTTAACAGTTTCAGTATTTTTCAGAAACTGTTCTAGATGACGTTAGTTAATGTAAGATTGTGGCTTTAAGTAACTTTGAATTTCATGGTGAAGTTGTTGATTTTTTTTTTTTCTATTTGCTATCAATCTACTTGATTACTTCAAGAAAGTATCTTTTTAATTCTAGTTTTTAACATCCCTTTTTAAAAGGTAACAGCTTCTAGCCTTCTAGCTTGAATTTTTTAAATATTAGCTGCTATTGTTTTTTTGTTTGAGTTTTTTAGAGCACTCTTTGTTACCTTCCTTAGTACTTTTTTGCTCCTTCTAGTAATGACAAATGACCCTTTTTAAAAGTATTCTCACTGTTTTGAGGCCATGGGTAAGAAAGGTAGTTTTATATAATCTTGGAGAGTAGGATTGATAGTAGCAAGCAGAATTCTTCTCTCTTTAAAAATTGTTTATCTCTTTTTATTCGTTTCATTCATTTATGCATTAATATTTTGCCAAGGACATATGATTGAATTTAGGTAAGCTAAAGTCATGTTAGCTGCCCCTTCTCTCTACAAATGGGACTTCTGAGTTTTTTTCATGTACTTACAGATCATTTGCATTTCCTCTTCACTGGGTTACCTATTTATATTTTTTTCTTTATTTCCCTATTGTTTTTCTTTTATATTTATGAATTAATATCCTTAATTTTAATCATTAACTACTCACCTGTCATGTTTTGGAGAGTATAACTTGAAATAAAAATGCGTACGGAACTTCAGCATGCTAGGTGTGTATATGTTTTCTAACTCTGAGAAAGTCAGATTTCCCTAACAGCTTTTGTCGTGTGTTTAGGAAGACACTGAAGACCTAAAACAAAAGAAACAGACTCTGCTTGATGCTGAAACTGTAGCCCTAGATGCCAAGAGAGAATCAGCCTTTCTTAGGAGTGAAAATCTGGAGTTAAAAGAGAAAATGGTAAGTGATTTTTGCAGTATTTATAATAAAGCATTTGAAATGATCAGTATATTTTTGTGAATTTGCAATATTTCTCTCAATAGAAAGAACTTGAAAGTATATGCAAACAAATGGAAAATGATAAGCAGTTACATCATAGCCAGTTGGAGGCAAAAAAGAAAATACAAACTGATCTGGAGAAAGAATTACAATCTTCTTTTAATGAAATAACAAGACTCACCTCCCTTATAGAAAGCAAAGTTCCAAAAGGTATTTTGTGATTTCAGGCTACCTTTTTGCAAACCTGACTTTCTAAACAAAATGTACCCAAAGGATTTTGCAATTATATTCCAATGATTAAAAATCCATTGTTCTCTGATTTTTAAATAACTTAATATTAACTTTCATATATTATTTGTATGAGTATGTATAAAGGTTCCCATGGACTTCAAATCATAAGGGTTAAAAATTACTTCTCAGATAAATTGGACCCGATCTTGAAAACGGTGATTCAGGAACTATTAACATCTATGGTGGTGGATAGACTTTGGGGGGACGATCCCTCTGTAGTGCTTACAAGTGTTAAATTATAATGTACACCTATAAGTTACATTTTTTTAAAATTACATATTAATAATTGGATTAGCTGTTTATCAACATTGGTTCTTTTTAAAATAAATTTATATAATCTGATTAAAAATTTAACTGTGTAGTTTAAGTTGACCCAATAACTGCAGACTATTTATTTAATTTACCAATAATTTCCTAGATTTGCTCTGTAGCTTGGAATTGGAGAGAAAGATTACAGATCTCCAGAAAGAACTGAAGAAAGAAGTTGAAGTAAATGAAGCCTTACATAAAAAAGTTAATTTGCTCTCAGAATTGACATCTTTACCCTCAGAAGTAGAAATGCTAAGGAAAGAGGTAAAAACATTTTTAAGCAAATAGCTCTTATTTTGATGGTAAAATTAAACCAGACAGTATACTGTTAAAGGGATGTGACAATTAAAATTTTGCCGTTTCTCAGTCAGATCTTCACTTAATTTCAGTGTCTCTTTGCAGAAAAAGTCCTTTTCTGAAACTGCTTCATTAGGTCATACATTGTTAACATAGCTAAGTATTCATTTTTTTCCCATAGATAAATGATAAATCTGAAGAGCTATATCTCATGACATCAGAAAAGGATAAATTGTTTTCGGAATTAACTCATAAAGAGAGTAGAATTCAAGATTTACTTGAAGAAATAAAGAAAACTAAAGATGACCTAGCATCTACCCAGGTGAATTATAAAAGGATGGATCAAGAATTCCAGGATTTTAAAAATTGTCATATTGAGTTTGAACAAAAGTATAACATGGTCCTTGAAGAGAATGCAAGAATAAATCAGGAAATAGAAAATCTCTCTAAACATAGAATCCAAGAACTTCAGCAGAGTCAAGAGAGGTTAAATGAAGTAGAAGAGTTGAAGGAACAATTAGCAAGTAGAGACTCTAGTCTACAAACTGTAGAAAGGGAGAAAACACTGATTACTGAGAAGCTTCAACAAACCTTAGAAGAAGTAAGAACCTTAACCCTAGAAAGAGATGCCTCCAGACAGCTCCAGGAGAGCCTGCAAATTGAGAGAGACCAACTCCAGAGCGACATTGAGGACACTGTGCGCATGGTAAGCTTTTGACTGATTAAATGTCTAAAACTCGGAGCCTCTTTAAAAACGTTGTAGGAGCCATTGTTTATTATTTATGATAAAGTAGAAACTACAAAATTATTTTCATTGTTTCACCTTATTCTAATGCAAATGGTTTCTTATTTCTCTGACAAAGAATGTAGACAGCCAAGAACAATTACGAAATGCTCTTGAGTCTTTGAAGCAACACCAAGAAACTATTAACACACTAAAAATGAAAATTTCTGAGGAAAGCTCCAAGAATTTGCATATAGAGGAAAAGATAGAAGAAACTAAGGATGAATTTCAGGAAGAGGTAGAGTTTCTGTTCAAAGTGTTCATGTATTTATATATGAGCTTTCTTCTTAGCCTCAAACACTTAAGTTCATGATGGTAATTTTAGTCTTATTTATTACTCACTGCAGGAATAACTAACAATAATTTATAAACTTCACACTGATATCTTTGAGTAACTTGAAATATAACTGCTTACAATCAATTTGAAAATGAAAAGGCAAAAACTGTTAATTATAGCTAAAATATTTATGTCAGATTTTATGTACTAAACTTGTCTAGAGTTTACTATAAAAATCAATGTGCGTATCACATTTCTGTCTATTTCTAGGTCTTTGGCCATAATTTTACTACTGAGTGCTTAAATCTCACCTTAATTTATTCTAGGTGGTATGGTTCATTTTTTTTTTCTTAGACCTTAGAGAATAAGTGCTTTACTAGTTATTTAATTAATACACAAGAAAGGCTAGGATGCTAATGATGATTTTTTCTTTTTTATGGGAAGTATGCCCTGGCCAGTGTGGCTCAGTTGGGCATCATCTCACAAACCTAAAGGTCATGGGTTCAATTCCCAGGCTGAGCATGTACCCTGGGTGTGAGTTCAGTCCCTGGTTGGGATGTATGCAGGAGGTAGCTGATCAGTGTTTCTCTCTCACATTGACATTTTTTTTTCCTCTCTCTCTTCCACTTCCTTTCTCTCTAAGAATCAGTGATCATGTCCTTGGGTGAGGATAAAAAAATTAAGGGGGTATAATATATTATAGTGTGCTAGGGCTGCCATAGCAAAATATAGACTGGGTGGCTAAAACAACAAATTTATTTTTTCCTAGTTGTGGAATCTAGAAGTCCAAGGTTAAGGTACCTGAAAATTTTGTTTTTGGAGAGGCCTCTTTCTGGATTGCAGATGGTGCCTTTTTTTTTGCATCTTCTCATGATCTTTCTTCTGTGCACTTGAGCTGAGAAAGTGTCTGATATCTCTGCCTCTTAAAATATACCAGTCCTGTTGGATAATGGTCCCACCCTTATGACCTCACTCAACCTTAATTACCCTCTTTAAGTGCCATATCTTCAATAGTTATATTGGGGATTAGGAATTCAACAAATTTTAGGAGCACAAAATTCAGTCCATAATGAAGTCATTGGAAACAACTAAAAATTGTTCATAAATACTTAGAAACTATTGAAACAGTTTCAGAGAAGATAGCTTTTTTCTTAAATATTCAAAATTTAAGGAAATTTATTTCTATTAATAATAGAAAAAGCAATGCCATATTGTAGGAAAGGATGAAGCCAAAATACTATTTCTTTTCCTTCTTTAAATCTATTCCTTCAGCATCTCATAAGGCACTACTATCTTCCTCACTGATTCAGTCAGAAATCTGGGGATCATCTCACTACCATCTCTCCCTCCCCACCCACTCTGTCATCCACACACCAAATCTTGTGGATTTTGAGATGAGTGTGTGTGAAATCCTCCCACTTTCTCTGTACTTTGCTAGCACCGCAACCCACACCACTGTAGTTTCTTTCTTTTTCTGGCTGTCTGCAGTAGCCTCCTAACCGATCTCCCTACATTCATTCTTATACTTCTCTGATTTATCCTTCATTCTAAACCCAGGCAATCTTTTCTTCTTAAAACACTTTATTAGTGAATTGTTACTCTTGACATAAAGACCAGAATCCTTTGCAAGACCTAGGAGGCCCTGGATCCCAGACCCTGCTGGTATCTAGTGTTATTTCAGTTCTCTCTTCCTCCTGTTCTTTGTGCTCCAGCAACTCTGCTCTGTTGCTCTTCCTCATTTCATGGCTTTCAGATGTTCTGGTCTCCCTACCTGCAGTATTACCAGTTTTACCATACCACGCCCCCAAAGCACTCACTGTAGTTTAGCTTTTCCACTAATTTACCTTGGAAGAAATCAGTTTGGTAAGATTTGGCATAATGTCTAATTGCCCCCTAAAGTGTCTCAAAACAGCAAAGATCTTGTAAGTCTCGTTTCCTGTTTTATCTCCAGCCTATAATAGCACACTGACATCACAGTGAGCCCTCTATAAATAAGTGCTAAATACCTGAAAAATGGAAGAGTGGGAAAGCGGGAAGATTGCTCTGTAAGTGACCATTAAATCCTGGTTTAGTTGTTTTAGAAAGTATCTTCATATCTTTTCCCCTAAAATAAAATAAAGTATTTTTGGATATCAACTATATTATTTTATGATTGTCTTAAGATCCAA
Source organism: Anoura caudifer (assembly GCA_004027475.1). Taxonomy (NCBI): domain Eukaryota; kingdom Metazoa; phylum Chordata; class Mammalia; order Chiroptera; family Phyllostomidae; genus Anoura; species Anoura caudifer. The sequence goes on along the minus strand of PVKU01005386.1, from coordinate 69,701 downwards.
GAAGCTCAAGACGTACAAGAACAGTCCTTTAATAAGAAGGAAAAAGATGATGAGACTAAGAAAATAATCAGTGAGATGGAGCAATTGAAGGAGCAACTTAAAACTAAAGAGTTGGCTCTGCTAAGATTAGAAACGGAAAAGCGTGTGTTGTCTGAGAGACTTCAAGAAAGTCATGAAGAAATGGAATCTATAGCTAAGGAGAGAGATGACCTACAGAGGCTGCAGGAAGTTCTTCAGTCTAAAAATGACCAACTCAAAGAAAACATGGAAGAAATTGTAGCTAAAGTAGGTTGCATTCTTTTCCCTATATATGTGTGGTTTTCTTTTAAGTATTTTTTAAGCAAAAATTTTTGTAGAAACTAAGCCTTTGGAAGAAGGAATTAGAATGTAATGGTTATCATTTTTCTACAAAGTTCTTACAATTTCTTCTATTTAAAAAGCACCTAGAAACTGAAGAGGAGCTTAAAGTTGCCCATTTTCATCTGGCAGAACAGGAGGAAACTATTGATAAACTGAGAGTGAATCTTTCAGAGAGGGAAACTGAACTGTCAAGCTTCCAAAAGGAATTAGAAACAACCAATGATGGATCACAGAAAAAGGTAAATTGGGGGTAAAGGACAGTGAGTGGGGGGAACCTGCTGGAGGTAGCTAACGGAATTACTAAGACTATTTACTGTTTACCTACTAAATATTTCTGAAGACCATAGCATACTGGGTTTTCTAACATATAAAATCTCCAAAAAAGAACCAGAATTACCTTTTGGAGGGTGGGCCCCTTGTAGTACAGGCTACCCCTGCAAGATGAGTGTTCTGGAAACCCAACTGTGTCAGTATACAGCTGACATTATTGTGAGAGGCTGCATTCAGCCTCCGTGAATATTTTTTGAAGACGCTTGCATTGCATTTGCCCACTTCATATGGGTGATTCATGAGCGCACCTGCCCACACTGCTGAGTGTTCAGCAGTTTTTGACCAAAAACAGCATGACCCCCATGCCCACCCTCCCTATTCACCTGATCTCACCCCAGGCAATTTTTTTGTTGTTGGCCTGGATGAAAAAGTCTTCAAAGGGAAATATTTTGCCTCCATGGAAGAGGTGAAACAAAAAACAGCAGAAGCGCTAAAAGGCATCAAAATCGATGAGTTCAAAAACTATTTTGAGCAGTGGAAAAAATGTCTTGATAGGTGTATTACATCAGATGGGAAATGCTTTTTTAAGGTGACTGAAAATTAAACTTATAAGAATACACAATTTTTTATAGATAAGTTCTGGGGGTTTCTTTTGGTCTCCCCTCTTATATATGCACATGTATATACACAAAACACATACATATACATACACACACATAAACATATTTTATTAATATGTGTATGTAATTTTTGGCTCTTATCATTATTTTAAGATGCAAGAGCTTCATGAAAAACAAGAACAATTTATTTGCCTCAAAGAAATCAGTGAGACTCAGGAAAAAATGAGTGAACTGGCACAATTAAAGGAGCAACTCAAAGCCAAAGATTTTTCACTAGAAAGCATAGAAAGCGAGAGGCTCGAGTTAATGAAGAGACTTCAGGAAAGTCAAGAAGAAATGAAAATTTTAATTAAAGAAAGAGATGAACTGAAAAGGATGCAAGAGACCCTTCAAATGGAAAGAGACCAACTCAAAGAAGATGATAAAGAAATTGTAGCTGAAGTAAGTTTCCCTCTTCTGATGGTTTTTTTGGGTACAAAGATAGTGTAATAACAATGATGCTCACTATTGTTTTTATTCATTTTGCTTCAATTATAAAGGGACAGAAAATCAAAGAGGAACTAAAAAGTAGTTATACTGTTCTGAACGAGTACCAAGAGACTATTAATACAAGGGATATATCAGAGAAGACAAATCAAGGAGCAAATATTCAGAGAGATTTAGAAAATTCAGATAATGAATTATGGGGGAAGGTAGGTCTTATTGAGTTGGAAAATGACATCTGATTTCTTATGTTCCTCATATCCCTGTAGAAGAGAATAATGCATACATTAAACTAAATGTAAAGATGGTTGATTTAATTTAGAAACAAATCTCCTTTTTCCTAAAAATTCTGCTTATGTCCCAACTTGTTTCATGATTTTCTCAGATTCAAGAATTTCAGGAAGAAGAACATCAGCTTCTTGAGATGAAAGCTGTAAATGAGACTCAGGAAAAAATGTGTGAAATGGAATACTTGAAGAAGCAACTTGAAAACCAAAAGTCAACTCTGGAAAACCTAGAAGTGGAGAACATAAGGTTAACTCAGAGACTCCAAGACAACCTTGAAGAAATACAATCTGTTACAAAAGAAAGAGATGACCTTAGGAGTGTGGAGGAGACTCTCAAAGTAGAGAGAGACCAGCTCAAGGAAAACCTAAGAGAAACTGTAATTAGAGTGAGTGACCTTCTTTCCCCCTTGTAATAAATGTGACATTGTGTCCCAAAAGAACCGTGGATAATAGGGTTGCTGGGAATGTAAAATAAGTCCAATGTTGGGGAAGGGGGAAGGGGGGGTGTGTTTGGTAATATCTTCAAAATATTTTAATAGGTTTATTCACTGATCCAAAAAGTTCAGTTGTGGCTATTTATCCTGCATACATTAGCTCACTTGTTCAAAGATGTTTGTAGAAGGATAGTCATTGCAGCAAGTTGCAATAACAAAATAAAACAAACAAAAAAGTGAGAAAAATTCTAACGGCCCGTTAGTACGGGACTGGTTGAGTAAGTGCAACACATTGAGACTGTGGAATACTAGGCCACAGAGAAAGAGTGAAGTAGAGCTGTGGTGCTGATTTGGGCGCATCCTAAGAGGGAAATTGTAGAGTAGTGTATCTGGCGTGTATTCACATCTGAAAGTCACTTAGAGGATGCACACTAGGAGGCAGAAGGAGGGAGGGGAGTTTTTACTGCTTACTTGTACTTTTCTACGCATAGTTTGAATTGTATTACTCTGAATATATTATTTTTCTTTCTCTAATAACAAAGGACCTGGAAAAACAAGAGGAATTAAGGATTGCTACCATAGATCTGAAGGAGCACCAGAAAATTATTGATGAACTCAGGAGGAGTATTTCTGAGAAGACAGATGAAATATCAAATATGCAAATGGATTTAGAAAACAAAAGTAGTGCCTTAAAAGCACAGGTATTTCTTTTAAGTTGTTACTTAAGTAACAGTTTGAATCAAGACTTTTGTATAACAAAACAGGGAATGAATTAGCCTAATATTGATGATAGGTGGAGATTTGTGTACATAATTTAGAAATTGTTGTTTAGCTTTTTATCAATATCTGTTTATATTTTAATTTATTTTGTGATTATTTCAAGAGCCAAGAACTTCAGGAGAAAGAGCATCAACTTCTGAAGGTAAAAAATGATCTCAGGGAAAATATGTATCAAACAGAGCAACTGAAGAAGCAATTGGAGGCCCAGTATTCAATCTTGGAAAGTACAGAAACAGAGAAGTTAAGGTTGACTAAGCAACTTCATGAAAACCTTGAAGAAGTAAGATGTGTTACTGAGGAAAGAGATAGCCTAAGACAAATGGAAGGAACCCTCAAAATGGAGGGAGACCAGCTGAGAGAAAGCCTCAGAGAAAAAGAAGCTAAGGTAAGTCACACTCCTACCTCTTCTGTGTTTTTCTGACAGCAGCGAACCCTTTGATATAAACATACACAAACACACACATAAACCATAGCTGTCCATTGTAACAATTTGTAATAAAAATTGGGAAACAACCTAAGTGTCCATCAGAAGGAAACTGGGTAAAGATAAGCAATATGGCAGAATACTATGGTAAAAAAAGAAAAAAGAAAGAAATTAAATGGATTTCCGGTGTCCTAATTTGGAATCAAAATAATTCTTAGTGGGAAAAGCAAGCTGTAAAATCGTATGTGTGTATGTCTTTGCCTCTGGAAAGTAGGAAAAGGAGAAGGTTGTGGTGAGGAGAAGACAGGAGAGGGAAAAGCTTATAACTTTCTAGCAATGAAAGTATAGACTAAGAAGTAATAGTTTTATTATTTTTTATTAAGAAAATGTATCACTGTCATTAAAAAAATTCTAGCTAACATTAAGATAAGTCACTGTCTTAAAATTTCTCTAATGATAAAGAATCTGGGAAAAGAGGAACTAGGTACTGCTCACAGGCATCTGGAGAAGCACCAGGAAACTATGATGAACTCAGAAGGGTTATCTCTGAGAAGACAGATGAAATATCAAACAAGCACATAACTTTAGAAAATTTAAACACTATTATAAGAAAAGATGGGGTTGGACAGGGAGGGCTTTGATTAGATATCTGTTTTCTTTGTGCCTACAATCCATTAGGGATGCATAATGGTTTAGCTGGAAAACAACTTGGCAGTTTTTACTAACTAAACATTCGCCTGCCTGTGGCTCAGTACTCCTTGACTATGTACCTAAGAGAAAAGAGCGCATACTTCAACATAAAGACATGTAAAGGAATGTTCATAACACTGCTAATCATAATAGAGAAAAACTAAAACAACTCAAATGCCTGCCAACAAGAGAATGGATAAAATACGTTGTGATTTATAAGATCAAGAGCAGGCAAAACTCATGTAGGATGAGAAAAGTCAGATAATGGTTGTAGCATAGGACATGTAGGCACTTTATAGAGTGTTAGAAAGGTTGTACATTTTAATTTGGATTGTAAGTACACAGATATATACATATGCGAAGAATAATTGAGCTATACACTTTAGAGCATTTATGTATATTATAACTCAAAAGGAAATAATTTGTGTGGAGCTTTGTAGAATATTCATAAGAATGACATGGGAAAACTGTTGTCTTAACCAATTTAGAAACTATTCTTTATCCTTCCCTTAAAAGCCATCTGTATCCTAACATGTTATTTTATGATCGACCTAAGATCCAAGAACTGAAGGCAAATGAACATCAATTCTTGAAGTTAAAAGAAGAGGTCAGTGAGACACAGAAGAAAGTGTCTGAAATGGAACAATTAAAGAAACAAATCAAAGCCCAAAGTTTAACTCTGGATAAAACAGAAATGGAGAACTTAAATTTGGTTCAGAAACTTCATGAAAACCTGGAGGAAATGCAATCTGTAATGAAAGAAAGAGATAATCTAAGAAGAGTAGAAGAGAGTCTCAAACTGGAAAGAGACCAACTCAAGGCAGACCTGCAAGAAACCATAGCTAGAGTGAGTTATTCTCCTTTCTATCTAGTAAATGTGTTTTTAATACAAGAGGCTTCCTTCTTTGAAAATAAATGATACTGTGGTTGAAATGTAAATGTTACATAATCTTTTAGGAAAATGGTTTCACACATATTAATAACAATTTATCAGCATGTACATTTATTATAGCAGTTTCGGTTCTACAAATTTATCCTACCAGTATATTCACGTTTGGGTAGAAACACAACAGTGTTTACTGCAACATTGCAATCCAAATGTCCAAGAAAACACTGGCTCCTCTGAGCACTGGAATACTATGTATGAGAATGAGGTGTGTGATATTGATTGGGAGAGATGTCCACATGGTATGAAAGGTGAAAAGTAAATGGCAGAGTTCAAAGGCAGCAGGATTGGGGGGGGGGGTTGGCTCGGCACGGGAACTTTTACTTTATAGCCTTCTGCACTGTTCTAATTTAGTGGTGGAATGGTGGTTTTAACTACATGCATTTTTTAAGATTTTGTTTAACTAGCTCATAATTAAGAAAGGCAGTGTTTCTTTATATTATCATTTCTCAATTTCTGATAATAAAGGATCTGGAAACACAACAGAAACTCAAAATTGCTCGTATGCATTTGAAAGAGCACCAAGAAACTATTGATAAATTTAAAGAAACAGTTTCAGAGAAAACAACTCAGATTTCAAATATGAAAAAGGATTTAAATGAATCAAAAGATGATTTACAGAAAAAGGTATGTGTTTTGTTCTTTTGGGAGTATCCAAAATTATTTGTGAAATAAGAGAGGATATGATACAGATATGTAGACATAGAATATATATGTACGTATATAACAAATAGACAGTAGTTAACGTCCTTGAAGGAGCTCTGTTTGCATTCTAATTTGTTTTATAATTATCTCAAGATCCAAGAGCTTCAGAAAAAAGAGCTTCAACTTCTCAAAATGAAAGAAGTTATCAATAAAACTCATAAAAAATGAATGAAATGGAACGATTGAAGAAGCAATTTGAGGCTCAAATTTTATCTATACAAAGTGTGGAAATGGATAACTCATACATGACTAAGAAACTTCATGAGAGCCTTGAAAAAATAAGAATTGTAGCTAAGGAAAGAGATGAGCTAAGGAGAATAAAAGAGTCTCTCAAAATGGAAAGAGACCAATTCAGAGAAACCTTACGTAAAATGATAGCTAGAGTGAGTTCAGAATCTTCCCCTATCTAGTAACTATTTTTAAGAATCAAGCTTTGGGTTTTTTGTTGTTGTTGTTGTTTTAGTTTTTATTTCCGTCTCCATTTATCCCCCCACACCCTCTTCTACCTCCACCCCCTCACCCCTGCAATCACCACACTGTTGTCCATGTCCATGAGTTCATTCTCTTTTTTTTCTTTTTGTTCATTTTTTAAATGGTAACAATGGTTTGTTTTGTTGTTTTTCTGCAAATATCTACCAACAATAAAGTGTAATGGGGAAATTTACATAATTTTTTACCCAAATAGGAAATACAGTTTTCTTTTAAAAAACCAAAATGTTTTTTTAAAGGGATTTAAAACCAAGAAATAGTATTATTCTCAATGGAGAAACATTTGAAGGATTCGATTTGTAAAATGTTAAATATCCCATTTCACTGCCTCACATGAGAGAGTTTTAGACATGGGCTCCTGTTAATGGAGCTAGAAGGAAAAAGGCGAGATAAATACAAAAACAGGATGTTGTTCTAGTATACTGTTTAATTTGAATGTCTAAAAAAACAGTCAAGAAATTGTATGAAATCTACAAAAAATATTTTTGTTCTCATATTTCAATAATGAAGAATAAAGTGAAAAATAACATCATTTGTAATCTCAATGGAGATATTAGACACTTAGGAATCATTTTTATGTTGACTTGACCTAACTAAATTTACAAAGAGATTTAAATCACTCAAAAAATATTTCATTGAACAATTGGTCATTCTTTTAGGTACTATCATGAACAAGATAAAGGGGAGAAAGTATTTTGTATTTTACAGAAATAAAAATGTAAACAGGATATGAGTTTCCTGTCTCAAAGTGCTAGAAAGAATATGTTAGTAGGGCTTCGAACACCACAGATAGTACAGATGGTTTTGCTAGTATGTTTAGTTGGCAGCAATGATTCTTATTCAGAGATTTGGAAAAGTAGGCACCAGAGATAAATCTAAAATCTAATTTGACACTATGAAGCTTACAGGAACAAATTCTATCTCCAAAAAGTATGTGGTTCTCTAATTTTTGTTCCCCAATGAATTGAGGTCACTCACTACAAGACTTAGTGGTACTATTATTCTTTTTCTGACCATTTTTAACATTGCTTTTGAATTACAAGCATAATATTTAATTCCACTATTAAAGCTTTATATATAGTATGTAATTGAAAAAGTATAAGTAGACATTACCTGTGAGTGTAGTTACGGCTAAAGGCTTATTTTTTTCTTTGTGTCAAAGCAGGATCAACAGAACGACAAAGAAGTAATAAAATATGAAAAAAAGTTACAGTGTGATGGAAAACAGCACCTTACAGAAAGCCTGAGAGAAAAGTGCTTTCGGATAAAAGTAAGTGCCCCCTGTTAAAATTACAAATCAATATTGTGCCTGTCAAAGGTCTATGGGCAGCGATTGTCACCCAGTGTGCCGCAAGAAATTTTAAAACGTGCAATACCTGACTGTTAAGTCAAGGGCACTGACCTCTTTTCCCTTAGATTGTCAAATAAAAAAATGACAACAGTCAACACAACAATAGCCATCTGGTGTGAACTAATCAAAATTATACCTATTTGTTTTGTCAGATCAGCTAAAAATGTAAAATACTTTTTGGTGTGCCGCAGAATTTTAGTAATTAGTTTATGATTGCCATGAGATGAAAAAGGTTAAAAATAGTTGGTCTATGGAATCAGAGAAACCTTCGTGGAATGAAATGAGAATATTCAATATGTTTCTAAACTTCCTAGTGCAGGTATGCACGAGGAAAAACAGTGGGGGCTTGTGATTTTAAGGCCTCATTGGAAAGATGATATTTGAGCAAATACCTGAAAGAGGTGAAGGTTTGAGCCATACAGGTATCTGCGGGACAGGTAGCATTGGCAGGGGGAACATACAAAGCTCCGGAGGGGAGCTTGTCTTATGGGTTCCAGGAACATCATGAAGGCAGAAAGCTAGTAAGAAATGAGGTCAGAGAGCTAATGGGGAGGAGGCCGCTGTGGGGCCTTAAAAAGACTTTGGATTTTACTCTGAAAAAGATGGCGATCCATTGCAGAGTTTTGACCATTTTTATGATCAGAGCCATGATCTGACTTACATTTTAAAGGGATGACTCTAACCATTGTGTTGAAAATAGAGTGCAAAGCAGGAAGACCATTTGTAATCCAGGCAAAAGGATGGTGGCTCAGCCCAGAGAGGTAGCAGAGGAAGTGGTGAGAGGTATTTGGAGTCTGTATGTTGAGGGTAAAACCAGCAAGATTCACTGTCGCCTCTATTAGAATGCAAGATCCCTAAAGACTTTTGTGTTTAGCACATTCCTGATGGAAGTCAACTTTCTATACATACCTATTAAAAGTGCAAGTGAATGACTTCTCCCTACCATAATGTGATTTGTCTAAGGTCAAAGGCAGGAATCCCCTCTCCAACATCCCAAATTAATGAACATCTAACTAGCTTTTCTTTAAATTATGAAAAAGAACTCATTAATATCAAAACAGCCTAAACTAAACATGTTACTTATTATACGACTGTATCGACTTAAACCTAACGTGTTCTTCCATATATACTCAGACCACTGTGACACCTGCGTTGCTTCTAGTCATTTGAGATGAGGGGTCCAGGCTTATTGAGTGTCTGCCACGTGTCAGACACTATATTTGGTGCTCCATTTTATGAGATGGGGTTTATTATTCGATTTATAAACAAACTGACATTGAGAGAGGAAGTTTAGTAGTTTTCCAAGGTCGCATAGCTAGTAAGTTGGTGGAATCAGGATTTGAAACCAAATCTAAGTTTAAAACTTGGATATAGAAGTATTTTTATTAATATAATTTACTTCCTTTAACATATAATGTGTGTATATTTTATAGATTACATAGATATAGATAGATAGTATGAAATATTTTACTTGATTCACCTTGTAGACTTTGTGGCGGTTATTGTGGTCTTCTTTATTTTGTGGTTGAGGAAATGTCCCAATGATTTCCCCAGTCAGGAAGTAGCAGAGCTAGACCTTGAACTCTGTAAAAAAATTAGAAAACTCAGATTTTCTAACAAATAGACAAATAGATATAGCCTCTTCACGCCTTTCTAGACAAATAGAAAGGCGTGAAGAGGCTATATCTAGCAAATAGCATTTTGATTCATACTTAGTTGTTTTATCTGCTAACTCACACTGCCTCTTGTAAACATAAGGCAGCATTCAGCCGTGAGCTACCGTACATACTAGGTTGGATTCACTAAAATTTTCCTTTAGACTTTGTAAATGCTCATTCAAATCATGGATGTTCAAAAGACTGAAAGAAAATATCAAAATTATAAAAAAGGTTATTTCTGGTTTTCTTATATTTGTTTAATTTTTTAAATTTTCACAATGATTACATATCATTTCTATAATATGAAATCAATATCTTCTGTTTCCCTTTTTTTAACACAATGGTCTTAATTTATTATTCTCCAACAGAAAATGTTAAAGCATGAGTTTTGCTACAATTCTAAGGATAGAACTATTTGTTGTTAAATTAGAATCATTTGTTAAACTGAATGAATTCCAATGTTCTTTAGGAGCTTCTGAAGAAATACTCAGAGATGGATAATCAATATGAATTCCTAAATAGATTGTCTCTTGACTTGGAGAAGGAGATTGAAACCCAAAAAGTGCTTTCAGTTAAAATAAAAGCAAACCTGTCACTTCCATATCCACAAACCAAACAGATTCATACACTTCTCACTGTAAACCAAAGATGTTCCATGGAATTCTACCGCGTCATGAAGAATCTTAAGGTAACACCTTTTTACTAATATCTTTGTAAATATTGCAATGAATTTTGCTTACAAACTTAAGTATAACGTGCTGCTTTGCAAGCTGGCATATTTGCTGCCTAGTATACACACTACTGACTGAATTAAAGATTGTGTAGGTCTAAGAATTGCATGCGCAACATTTTCAGTGCACCCAGGACCTGATAATTCGACAAAACCTGAGCTCCTCCTATGGGCCTAGACACTGTTTAAGGTACTCAGGAGACAGGTACGATAACATCTCGAATATTTCATAGTCTAGTGAGTGAGCTAGACATGTAGACAGATAATAGTAAGTGCAGTGATAGAAGTATGTGCAGGTTATATGACATACTAGAAAAAAGTTAAAGAAGGTAAGACTGTAGTTGAGGACAGACTCGGGATAAAGCTTGGATGGAGTTCATTTTGCAAATGGTGGAGAGCCACTGGATAGTTGTTTTAAGTGGTGGCAGTAACATGATCAGATTGCCATTTTTGATACTTCACCTCAAATAAAGAACAAATGAGTTTGCACAGGACAAGCCTAGCAACAGAGAGAGAAGAGGCAGTTACAACTGTCCAGATGAAATCATGTGGGTAACTATATTACCAGGAAAGGATTAGTAGGGACAGAAAAGATGAAAGAAATTAAGGAAGTATTTAGAAGCTTAAAATAATCAGTCCATGTGATTGATAGCGGAGGTAAGGGAGAGAAGTTTAGATTGCTTCCCAGGATTTGGGCCTTGCCAAGTTTCTGGGTAGTAGAAATAGAAACTTGTGGGGAAAAGGAAGAGTGATGAAGCAGGAGGAGAAATCAGGTATTTACTGTGAGATGCTTTGAGGCAGAAATACCTACAATGGAACATCCAAGAAGAGAAACTCAGAAGGCTTTGCGAACTGATGGTCACTGGTGCCAATTCAACACCAACAGGAAACTCCAATTTAGGGTGTGATGAAGGAAACTTTACCCAGTACAGAAAAGCTCAATTGTGATATAACCTGATGATAAAAACAGCACAGCTGTGAATAGCTCAATTGTGATATAGCACAACTATGAAAACACAATGGTTGTGGAAAAGCTCTGGGGCCAGGTGGCCCTGGAGCCAGGCCCCTCTCCAGCTAGACAGCTCTACTCTTAAATGGTCTGCCGTGTTCTGCTTTGCTGAGACATCTTCAGTGTTTCAGCTCAGCCGAGGAGACACTGACTTCAATCTTACGTGGAAAGGGAAAGTGTGCTCTTAGAGGGGAGCTGGCTTATATGGGCAAAAGTCCCTGCCCCTGGACCCTGATTTCTCTATCCTCATGCAAATGAGGGCTCCAAATCCTCAGCTTGATTAGTCCAAAAGGCACTGTCCTGATTGCTCAGATTATAGCTTTTCCTGTTGGCCAGAGTTGCACAGTTCTGATTGGATGGGGAAAGTCTCAGTCCTATTGGTTGAAATAAGATTCCAGAAACTCCTTTATAAGGGCTGGCTCAGCTGGCAGAAACTGTGCAGGCAGGCAGTTCAGTGCAGGCTTCTTTGTGAAAGGTGCAGTTTGCATGAGAGGCCCCTGTGCAGAAATGGCTGCTAGGCTCTGTTGATTAAAATAATCAAATAATTTAGACAGCCAGAATATGGACTGAAGAGATCTTCTCAATTTGTTAATAACAGAACTCGTTGGTGACCTTTGTCAGAGCAGTTTTAGTTGAGCAGTTAAGGAAGAGGCCAAGTAATAAGAGGTTAAGGAATAGTGGAAGTTGAAATAGGGAGCAGGTTTTCTGCCCTACCTAGTTAAATTGCCCCTCAGGTTCTGACAGTCTTTCACAAATCCTGACAATCAAGTATCCAAAATTTATTAATGAAGTCCATGGAACATATGGCATTGAAATTATTGTCACCTTGAAGTCAAACATCTAAATATGCTTGGCAAGTAGACTTGAAGCATGGCATACCCATATTGGTTACTGAAACAAGACAGGCAGAAGAGGATGTTGAAAATGAGTGTCAGATATGTAGCTGAGAAACCTGGATGATTGAGGACAATAAAGAAAGTTGGGTTTTTGGTGGGGGGAAGATCATGTCACATTTTAAACATTAAATCTTTTTCTAGTACATCTTTCTAGTACATCTATGAGGATGTTCATCCTGTAGGATGCCAGAAATCAGGAACCAGAAATTACTCTTCCAAGATGCTGAGTTGGGAATAGAGAGAGGCTTTTTCCTTTTTCTTCACTTACCAGAGGATTTAGATAAATGACATGCCATCCCACCATTAGTCCTAGTCTTAAATGTTTAAAATATCCTCTAAATGTGATATAAACTTAATTTCCTAATTTGTTTGTTTCTCTGCAAGTATGTGTTAATCAATGTTGTAATGATAAAGAAAGAACAACATGAATCCATAAATAAATTTGAAATGGTTTTTATTGATGAAGTGGAAAAGCAAAATGAACTGCTAATTAAACTTCAGCACCTTCCACAAGATTATGGTGTACCATCCAGAGAATTAAGGGACCTCAGATTGAGCCAGAAGGTGGATCTACATATTGAGGTATAATTTATTTTAAATGAACTTAATTAGATTTTAAGCCTTTTTTATCAAGTAGAAAGGCACCTTTTCCTGTGGTTAGAGGCATTTTCATTTACCAAACATTAAAAATAAGCTGTATACAGATAATGTATTATAGACTTGTACACCTGAAACCTATTTAATTTTATTAACCAGTATAACCCCAATAAACATACATACATACATACATAAGTAAACAAATAAATAATAAGCTGTAGAGTAACAGCTGGCCAGGTGTAAAGAGTGCCAAATAATAGAGTAGCCTTCTTTCAGAATCCATGGATACACAAAAATGTACTTAATATCAGCAAGTGGGAATTCATGGAACCCCAGAATAAATTTCTAAATGCCTTCAAAAACTTCTTAGACTTGTGACTAAGAGTCAGAAACATTTTTATTGCAACAGTTCCACATGTAATGTCATGTTCTCAACCAGAAGTATGAGGTTAGCATCTCATTCGTAACACTCCTGAAAGGCCTGCTATATGCACGGAAAAGTTACATCCAGAAGTATGTCATATATTGTACTTATTAGGTTTATGGTTTTTTAGATTTTAATTCTAACAGGCAGAATTTGTAGGCCTCCGTTACATAGCCTAAACTGCCAAAACTTTATTATTCAAATAACTAGAATAGAGCTTTAAATTATAATTTTATCTCTAATATAATTAGAATAACTAGATCTATATTTACTTCAAAAATATTAAGAATGAGAGTTCAGTAAGGTATTTTCCCTTTTATGATATTTGTATGATATTTAGATAAAAACTTCTCTATGTTCATACAATTCAATGCTTATTTTTTAACACAGGAAATTCTCAAAGATTTTTCAGAAAGTGACTTCCACAGCATAGAGACTGAATTTCAACAAGTACTAAGTAATAGGAAAGAAATGACCCAGTTTTTGGAAGAGTGGTTAAAGACACATTTTGATATAGAAGAGCTTAAAAGTGGCATCCAGAAAGAAAATGATAGGGTTTTTCAAGTGAATAAGTTCTATAATAACAGAATAATTGTAAGTAGTAATTTTTATTATGCAACTTCATTCTTTTTGTTGTTGTTTTAATTTTTCTATTTCATTCTTAAAGGGACTTAGAGCAACTGGATTTTAACTGTTTCCTTTCATTTGTTCATATGTGCTTTATGAAAAAAATTAACAACTTCCTCTAACATATTATGCTTCCTTAAGACACTTAAATATATCAATTTATACTTGTAAAGAAAATAACAAAAACATGGCTGTGTAATAATCAATTTCCACTTGTGAAATCTTGAATCTTGTTACCACTCTCCTTTCCTTTTTCATTTTCCACTGCTTCTGCGAGAATTGAGCCTTTTCCCTAAGAGCAGCCTTAGACAAGGTGACACAGGAGTCATGGTACAGACACAGACAGGCTCAGTGAGCTACTTCAGTAAGGTCTCGTGTGCTTTTCATCTCAGTGGGTCACTATCGTATGCACTGTCCTTCAACTTGAGGTTCAAAAATGTGGTTCGTATCATTGTTCCCAAGGTGATTGGCCCTAGTAGACAGATTCATAAGAAGCATCATTGCTTAAGATCAGTTTATTAATGTGTTATACATTTCTCTGATCAGAATATTAATTCTGCTTTCTGAAGTAATCTCTACTTTATATATCTGATAAAATATGTAGTAATCAGAAAGTTGCTTCTTATGTAAACAGTTGGAACAAAGGGAGCTGGAGTATACAGTTTGCAAGATTGGTTTATTTCATGTGTTTAGGTAGTTCTTTCCTAACACTTTGATTTCATCTGGAAACTATACTTAAATCACATTGAAATATAGATCATGTTTAATGGATAGTTAATCTAATTTGTTGAATACCTGGAGCAAGCAAAATAGTAAATGAACTTTAAAAAATAAGTCTACAATCAGTAGAGAAAAGAATAAAACCCATGTTTAGATAAGATAAAGTCCATATAATTCAGATAAACTCCATATAATTTTATTGTGGTATTGAGAGTCTAGTTGTATCTGGAAAGCAGGGATTTCTACCATGTGGATCAGCATGGGTTCTTAGCTTCTCTCAGCACTCTGGCAGTAAGAATTGGTAACTGTATGTTGTGAGGTCAATAGGTAACCAAATGCTTTGAAAGCCAGTACTCGAGAGGCAGGTGCTGATGTAAAGGAAAGTGGTTTTATTCAGGTACCAGCCACCTGGAAATTGGGGGACTCTCATCTCAAAGCCCATCTTAGCATCTCAGGTGTCCTGACTGGTTCATATAGGGAACCACGGAAAGAGGGGACTAAGGAATTTCTGGTGACGTGAAGTTTCTCACCTCTGCCCTGGGGTTGTTTCAATGTTACTTCCTGCGAGCATCATCAGATAGTTCCCTTGCTCCATGTGCAGTTCTACTGCTGATGTCTGGGAAGAGGACATAGAGTCAGCGTTTCTGCTAATTCTGATACGAGCCGCTGATACCCAATTCTTGTGGTCAGGGTCATCCCTTGGTTAAGGGAACTGCAACTACTAATGTCTATAGAATACTTGTAAAGGAAACTTTTAATACATGAATCTTCTGTGAGTTGGTTAGTACAGCCTATATTCTATAATTATCACCTGATTAGTATATTATGTTTATTTCAATCACTGTTTAAAATTAGTCCAGAAGCAAGGAGAGTCCAAGGTGCCAGCAAGAATACAACTAATTTAAAGTACAAGTCTGATAGAATGGCCATAAAGTCAGGAAGCAAGTTGAAGATAAGACCAATAAGCCATTTGTTATGAGAACAAAAAGAATATCCTACAGGAATTAGGAAATAAAAAGGATGACATGAGTAATTTCAGGGTTAGTTATCCTTTGATGTAAAAAGATGGTATTGATTGTTATTCCCTGCCAGATATATAAAATTTTCAGATTAATTATTAAAATTAAGTGAATTCTTTTTCCTATAATGGAATGAAACAGGAAAATTGACTGTTTTTAAATATACTGGGTGTGCTCTGCTCTTAGATGTCAGTTAATGTTTTGTAATGAGCCATAACATACAAAGACTTTAACCTCCACAAATCTTTAAATTCCTTTTCATATGTTTGTACTGATCTAGATTATCATCTTCCAAATCAGTTTGAATCCTCTCCAGTCCTTATTCTCCTTTTACTCTCCTCATCAACATCCAACATCATCTGAAATTTTAGGAACCAATGCACCGTAAAGAATGTTCACATTCTTTTATGTTGTTCATATACTGTTCTAGAATGTTCTGAAACTGAATTTCAACATATACCTTGTCCTAGAGTTTTAGTATTTTTCATAGTGTTTTTTTAAAGTACGTATTTGTGGTTTACTATTCAATAGGCCATAGTGAATGAATCAACAGAGTTTGAGCAAAGAAGTGCCAGCTTAGCCAAAGAATGGGAACATGACCTGAAATCAATGAAAGAGGAAAATGAAAAACTATTCAAAAACTACCAAACTTTGAAGATCTCTCAGACACCTGGTGCCCTTGCTAATCCTACCACACAAGACGATAAAAATCTTCATGTTACATCAAGAGCCAAGCAACAAATCACAGATGTATGTGATTTTTAAATATTTTTTTAATTTTCACCTTCATAACAGAGTTAAAGCTGTATCTTATGTAACATTCAGAGCAGAATTGTAGTATTGAATGTATTAACTGAGGAACATGGACCGTGTGTGTGTGATGGGCTTGTTCATTAAATATAGTTCTATTGTGACTATCACTCAATTAGATTAAGCTAGACATTGTATAAGGTCTTCCCTTCAGATTATAAAACAGAAGTAACTCAGAGCTTAATTTTTTAAGTGTATTTTATTGATTATGTTATTGTATTTGTCCCAGTTTTTCCCCCTTTGCCCCCCTCGCCCAGTACCCCCATTCCTTCCGGCTGTACCCCCTTAGTTCATGTCCATGGGTCATGCGTATAAGTTCATTGGCTTCTTTATTTCCTTTACTGTTCTTAATATACCCCTGTCTATTTTGTACCTACTAATTATTCTTTTTAATCCCCATACCTTTCCCCCATTTCTTCCCTTCCCCCTCCCTGCTGATAACCCTCCAAATAATCTCCATAGCAATAATTCTGTTCTTGTTCTTATTGTTTGTTTAGTTTGTTTGTTTAGATTCAGTTGTTGTTGTGAATTTGTTGTTCTTTTCAATGTTCATAATTTTGATCTTTTTCTTAGATAAGTTCCTTTAACATTTCATATAATAAGGGCTTGGTGATGAAGAACTCCTTTAACTTGATCTTATCTAGGAAGCACTTTATCTGCCCTTCCATTCTAAATGATAGCTTTGCTGGATAGAGTAATCTTGGATGTAGGTCCTTGCCTTTCATGACTTTGAATACTTCTTGGCAATACCTTCTTGCCTGCAGTTTCTTTTGAGAAATCAACTCCTTTTTAGGTAACTCTCTTTTCTCTTACCGCTTTTCTAAGTTTATCTCTTTATCTTTAATCTTTGTCAACTTGAGGCACAGTAAGTCTTGGTGTGGTCCTCTTTGGGTCCAACTTTTTGGGGGCTTCCTGGATTTGTGTGTCTATTTCCTTCGACAAATTAGGGAAGTTTTCTTTCATTATTTTTTCAAATAAGTTTTCAATTTCTTGCTTTTCCTCTTCTCCTTCTGGCATCCCTATGACTTGATGTTGGCACATTTGGAGATGCCCCAGAGTCTTCTTATACTGTCCTCATTTTTTAAAATTCTTGTTTCCTCTCTATTCTGGTTGTATGTTTATTTCTTCCTTGTGTTCCAAATAATTGATTTGCATCCCACCTACCTTCCCTTCACTGTTGGTTCCCTGTAGATTTTTTTTTATTTCACTTAGTGTAACCTTCATGTCTTCCTTTATGTTGTTGCCATACTCTATGAGTTATATGAGCATCCTGATCACCAGTGTTTTGAACTCTGCATCTGATAGGTTGACTATCTCTGTTTTGTTTAGTTCTTTTTCTGGGGTCTTGTTCTATTCTTTCATTTGGCCCATATTTCTTTGTCTCCTCAATTTGGCAGCCTTCCTGTGTTTGTTTCTTTGTATTAGGTAGAACTGCTTTGACTCCATCTTAGCAGAGTGTCCTGTTATAGAAACACACTGTAAATTGTGTGCGGCAGAATCTTAGGTAATCACCAGGGCAGGGCAACCTGCTTCACCACTTTGTGGCTCTGTGTGGGGGGGGAGGACTTGCAGAGAGGATTGTGCCACTGCCTGGCTTCTGGAGGTTTTCCCAGCACTGGCCCCATTCCCAGTCACTTTACCCACTCCCTGCATGTGACTAATGTCCTTCCAGCTGTTGCCCTGGTGTTGAATCCCAGAGTGAGTGGGTTTGTGTACACTTTAAGACCTCGGGGGCCCTTAGAGCAAGGTTTCCTGAAAATCTAGCAGTTTCTTCTACCTTCCCAACTCCCACTGGTTTTTGCATCCAGAAGTTATGGGGATTTATCTTCCCGGCGGTAGAACCCTGGGCTGTGTGATCTGGCTTGGGGTGGGGATCACTCGCTCCCAAGGTACCCCTTCCAATTTTTATCCACTACACATGAGTGCAGTACTGCCTCCCCATTCTGCCTCTATGCACCATACTGCATTTCCTCACCTCTCTGCCTCATCTCCGCCCCCTCTACCTATCTGGATGAGTGTGGCTTCTTTAAATCCTTAGATATCAGACTTCCATACAGCTCAATTTTCTGACAGTTATGGCTGTTACTTGTTTTGAGATTTAGTTGTAATTCCTTTTTGTGGTTGCATGAGGAGGCAAAACGTGTCTACCTATGCCTCCATCTTGTCTGGAAGTCCTCATAGCTTAATTAAAGTAATGACTATATGTGCCATGTAAGGTGTTATTACCCTACATTATAAATTTCCTCAACTGTGTGACTTTTTATTAAACTATAATCTGTGTCTGTGTATAGAACTAGCTTAGAGGGAAAGACTAACTTCACTTTTTCCAGTTGGTGTCTATGCTTTTAATATTGGTTAATATTATAATCAAAAATATAAGAGGCTAAAAATATAATAGATTTGTTATGCAGATTAACCTGTGTCCAAAAATTTGTACTTATTTGAATAATCCAGTTACTTTATTCATATTAAAGATTTTATTTATTTATTTTTAGAAAAAGAAGTAGAGAGGAAGAGATAGGGAGTAGGAAACATCAGTGTAAGTGAGACTGTCTCTCACACGTGCCTGGACCCGGGACCAAACCCACAGCCCAGTCACGCGCCCTGACCGGGAGTCGGACCAGCGAGAGCTTTGCGGGCCAGTGCCTAACCTCAGCCACACCGGGCAGGGCTATTCAGTCACTTTATTAACCTCCCTCCCTTGGGAACCTGTAAAGCAAACATGCTGTTTTATATTGTTAGCCTACAAAATGAGTAGTGGGAATCAAGACAAAATTATATTTGTCATTTTTACCATAATAAGTACTTACAATAAGTCATAAACCACTAGTTTAATAATTACTACTGGAAACTAGAAGAACCTGAGTATACAGTTTATTAATTTGCTGATCACAGACTTCAGTCAACTGGTAGTTATAAAAATAGTGGAAATATGACACTCATTTACCAAAATATAAGATAAAGAAGCAGAAGGAAATTTCATCTTCAGTTACCCCAGGAAAAATACCCTACCAGTAATAAAATATATGCTTTTAGTTTGGTACTTAAGCCAAATTAGAGCAGTGTGGAGTATTTTGGCAAATGATACAGGAGTAGAGCAGTGGAACAGCGTAGAGAGTTCAGCAGTACATTTAATACATGGTAATGGTAACCTTCGACTCGGTGCGTGCGGAAGGGGTGATCTACTCATTATTTGAGTCAGAACAACCAGATAGCCATCTGGCAGAAAATAGGTCTGGATTCCTACCTTACTCATTAAACAAGAATAAATTCTGAGTGGGCCAAAAGAAACAGACATTCTCCAGGGAAATCTGCATGTGTGTAGATGAGAATAATCTTATAAATGTGAACGAATTCAGGTACTTTTGTACTTGCAAAAAAACCAGAAAATAACCTAAATGTTCACCAGTAGGTGATGGGTTAACTAATTTATGGTATTTCCATGAAACAGGACATATATACCTATGAAAACAAAAATGCGAGAGAGCTATATGTGTTGATAATGGAAAGTTCAGGAAAATATATATCAAGTTATAAAAAAGATGTAGTAGTATATGTTTAGTATGTTCCTATTATATGTATGACTGACTTTTTATAAATTGTGTCTTTATGTATGCACAGACACACATACAAAGTTTCTGGGAGGATACACTCAAAAGTGTTTAATAGTCATTGCTGGGGTCTGTGGTAGAGAAACACCCTACATTTTATGAGTTTATGAGTTATGAATGTTTCCACATGCTTGTGTTTTTCAGTTGGAAATCTAGGTAATGACAATAAAGGGAAAGATACATGTATTATTTTAAAGGGGCAATGAACAAATATACTTTCTTTAGTGTTAATTTAAAGTGTGAGTGAAAATTTAATATGCTTAGGACTTTACTGTGCCACATAGTAAATAAAATAAACACTAAACATAATGTAAAATCTGGGCATTTTTAGTCCAAAAATCAGCTTCTAAATAAATAATGTGTGCGTAAATTGTGTGACATTTGGCTTCTCTTCTACCTTTTGCTAATGCAGTTTGTGAAAAATTAGTATCTCTATATGATCATCTTTGTCTTAAACCTACATAATATGATTCTGTCTTCATTGCAAACCTTATATATCTGTCCTTTTTTTGACAGAAAATTCAAGAGCTGGAAATGTCATTACTGGAAGCTAAAGAAAGTGCTGTACATAAGGAAGGCAAGATTATAAAGATGCAGAAAGAACTTGAGATGACTAATGACATAATAGCAAAACTTCAAGGTCAAGTTAGTGAATCAAATAAGTGCCTTGAAAAGTCAAAAGAAATGATCCAAGTACTTGAGGTAACTTCACAAACTTATTTTATAAATAAAAGGGTTTTATTTTCCTTTTACTGTTGAATTTAGCGGATCATTTGGAAATCTAATCTTTTACCCAACTTTCTATTAGCTATGTATGTGTCCTGTTCAGTATTCAAGCTTTGAAAGAGCAAGTGACAACTTAGAAGTGAAATGCAGGAGTATATTACCATACAAAGTAGTCATTTATTTTATCTTTCTAGAAAAATAACTTTTAAAAGACATAGAGATATTATTCTTTATAGTTGAAGATGTATGTTCATTTTTTAAAATACTTCTTACCTAATATTTAACACTCCTTATTAGATAAGTATATTTTAAAATTCTTCTTTCTTTTTTTTTCTATTCAATGCCCTTGTTATTGAGTCCCGCCTTGTAGGTGGTAACCTATGGGCTGAATCTGGCCTGTTTCCTTATAGAAACAACAGGCATTTCAGTGTTTTTCAACTTGAATGTTATTGCACATCACACTTGCATGCATCTCATCCTTACCTCTCCCTTTTGATTTAGCCCCAGCCACATCTCACATTTCTGCTACTTGAATCTGACCCTAATAGACATTTTAAGTTTGCTGTTCCAGCTCCAGTGTCTTGTCCTTCCTGTTAAAATTAGAAAGAAGTCAAGAATGTCTTCTCTTCATCATTTAACATTCATTGAGACATTATTCATTAAAAAAAGAATTGTGTGTGTATGTATTTATATGTGAATAATTTTTTTCTGAGTGGAAAGTAGATATATTTATGTCACAGGATTGAACCGTCTTTAAATATAAAATATCCCCAATATGCGGTATAATACTTTATGCCTTAAATTCAGTTCTAGTTTTATATTGTTGTTCTGACATCTTTTTGTTTCATTTTTCTGATTACCTTTACCCATTTCAATATCTTCAACCTTTGTGTTTCATTTTATCATTTTTTAATAGGGAAAAGAATTTGTTTTAAGAAAGAAAATTCATATGTTCTCTAATTACATGTTAGTTTCTTATAGCTTCAAATATACTTCACATTGAATATCTATTTGTTATTTATTTTAGCATTAAAATTGTGCCTTTCCTACTTTTCATATATCTAGAATTTACTGTTTTTAAAAAATGTGTCTACCAAATAAAAACAGTCGCAATTCTTTGAAACTACTCTAAAATTATTTCTTTCTCTAAAAAATTTAGAACAAAATTACTTTAGGAACGAAACCCTATAAAGAAGAAATTGAAGATCTCAAAATGAAGCTGGTGAAAATAGACCTAGAGAAGAGGAAAACTGCCAGGAAGTTTGAAAAGGAGTATGTCTTTGCCTTAACATGACTTTAATAGCTTAAATTTTCTTATTAATAATATATTTCTTTTATTGGTTAAGTTTTAAAAATATCTGAAAATATTGTTATTGCTTTCTTAAAGTAAGTACAAACAGCCAGAGATTTTAAGTTTATTAAACTCTCTTTACAAACGCAAAGATTTTTTAAAATAAGCACAATTCTGATCAATTAATAACACCCTATGTCTTTGGATGCTTCTTGCTTAATTATATATAAAAGTTTACATTGGCCTTTTTATGCTCGAAATTGAATGTTAAGAAACTTGTATGTGTGTGTAAATTTAGCAGTTTTACTAAGGTTTTGTTGGTTCTCTTAATTTCGTTTCTTCTTCCTATTGTGTTTTTGTGTAAAGATTGTATAGGGTGGGGCAAAAGTAGGTTTACAGTTGTTTATATGGAAAATAATACAATAATTAATACAAAAATACAAGAATAAGCTGTTTCACATACAACTGTAAACCTACTTTTGCCACACCCTGTAATTCCTTTGAAATTTATAGTACCTCATGCCCAAGAGCATATTTTTCATTGATTTATCTATATATAGCACTATCCATAATAGCATGCCTAAAGTTTTTTGTGGTATACCATAATGAAAAGAACATTAAACAGAGTCGGGGAAACTGATTTAGAAACACAATGTTGCTACTTATTAATATATCACTTATGCAGGTTGTTTAATCTCTCTGCTCCTCACAGTCATAATCAATAAAAGGGCAGGTTTGTATTAGAGGATTTCTTAAGATTCCTTCTGGTTCCAACACTTTATTCATCCTATAAATCTTTAATAAACATTTAATGGTGATACCCAATTTTGCTCAAAAAGTAAGCCCTGTGAATCTTTATGCATTCTAACCAGCCTTCCATTGATAAGACTGTTGGTTTTAATGAAACTTAATACATACTTCTTCATTATAAAAGCAATTTTACTTATAAAATAGAATAAGCAGATACTTTCCATAAGAAAGGCAGAAAGTCTTATAATTTATCATTACTGATTAATGCTTAAGCGTATAGTTCATAGTGTGTCTTTCTACAGGGGAACAATAAGCAGAATTTGACTTTTTACTGTATCAGCCCTTAAACCAGGGCTGCCCCCAGGGCTGGCTCTCCTGACAGTGTAGAAAGGAAGCTACCTTTCACTTTTGGACTCTGGTAATTGTTGTACCTTTGAGATCTTTCTAAAACCTCGTGGTAACAGGCCAATTATTTTATGGTGCCTTCAAACATGATTTTGCTCAATGTCCAATTAATAGCTATGGAGCTTCCATAAATTTCAAAAGAATTGGTTTCTCAATGTTAATATTGACACCGCAACCAAACTTACTTCGAATGTGATGTTATGACTAAGAAGTGCGTGGTACAAGGGAGGGTGTCATGCAGGCTGCTACTTACCTACTGCTACTTATTGATATTATGTCAGTGTGATGTATCTTACTAGAGTGTTCTTGACAATAGTCCTGTGTATTCTTCCTTTAAAAGTTGGGCTTTTACATATTTCTATTGCTGTTTTTATTAGAATTGCTTCTACAAAAGCCACTGTAGAATCTCAAAAAGAAGTTATAAGGGTATTGAGAGAAAATCTTAGAAGAATTCAACAAGCCCAAGACACCTCAAGTAAGTAGCAAATGTTGGTATTTCCAGAGCCTGTCCATTTTGCTTCTCACTGCACTTCTGTATTTTGAGGACTACTTGATACATGTGACAGTCAAGAATGAACTTAGGTTCATCACTAATTTATAAAAACTACTTCTAAAATGAATTCATTGCAATTATATTTACCCTGTGACAGCTCCTTAGTTTTACTATAATGTCAGCCATTTAATCATTATAGATTCTTGAAAAATATGAATTTTCTCTTTGAATTATCAGATCTTTATGTAGTGAAGATACCTGCAGTACTATAAAAGAATGATGTACCTATCAAAGTAGAAGTACCCTTCTCCATAAAAATCCAAACACATCTTAATAGAATTTTAACAATATGTATAGTAAAAGCATACCATATTTAGCCATGTATAATGCACACCCGTGTTTTTGTGAGCATTATACATGGGATTATTATACCCATTATTATAGCCATGGTATGTAATCATTACACCCATGTACAATGCACATTCTTATTTCTTTCTCAAAAATTTGGGCAAAAAAAAAGGTATGGGTTATACACAGCAAAATATGGTAATCAGTGCACAATACAAATAAGTAAACATCCTACTTGTTTCTTAATACTGAAAATACAGAATTAACGCTTACTTGTAAACTCTTTAACATTTATCTTAGGTGTAGTTTTCAAATCTAATGATCAAATTTCTGCAAATACATTCCTCAAACTATATCTTTTTCTATATCTCTATTTCCTGTGTTTCATCTTCCAAGAGAGAGTGCTGAATAGTACTTGGGGCAGTTTTGTGTTACAGAACAAGCATTGATCTGAACGTCAGGGGCAGGTCTCTTAACTAATTGCTGAATGAGTTAGAAATCATACTTGTTGCTCTAATCCCTTCCCCTTTTCCCTGGATATTCCTATCCCTCTCCTCTCTTGTTCTCAATTTTAGTGTCTTTGGTTATATTATGCTTGTTTGTTTGTTTTTGATTAGGTTCCTGTTAAAGGTGAGATCGTGGAAATGGAAGGGAGCTGGGGAGGGCTGGGGCGGAGGGACGGGATGGGAGTAGAAAACAGAAGACTGTATAAGAACAACAATTAAAATAAAATTTAATAAAAAAAAAAAAAAGAAATCATGGGGAGAAATCATGGGAATGTCTAACTCCCTGAATGACTGAAAAATCATGAGGACCATGTTTGACCTCCTAGCAAATTTGTGCTTGTTGTAAGAATCACACTAAAAGCGGTGTGTGAGCGCATACTTAAAGTTCTAAATGTCAAGAAAACATAAGATGATATTTGTGCGTATTGTTGTCCACTTATTCAAAACAAATTAGAGATAGTGTTAAAGATACTGTCGAGTACATACTTAGTTTGAACATCCCTAGTGTCTGTTGCAGCTCCTACCTGGAAAACTTCAAGGAATAAAAATAGAACCAAGGACTCTTTGTTGTTACATTGGGGCTTGATAATGGTTCTTGATTTGCAAGTAACTTTCAGGTACACAGCGTACCTGAATTCAAAAGAAAATGGACATTGAGTATCTTCACCACACCTTACTGTTTTGTAAATTGCCAGTGATTTGGTGGACTATTCAGCTTTAGAAGCTCCTCACATTTCTATGCAATTTTACCTAAAATTTACAAAACACTTCCTTATAATACTTTCTATGCACATAGTGTAGAATATATGATAATATATGCTTTAGTGCTATCCTAAGGTTTGTTTAGGTAACAAGTACATGTTGAATGGAGTCTAACTGACTGGGGTGCAGCCCCCCCACACACTCTGTTGGAAGAAACGCTTCAGGGGATTCCACTGATGTGTAGAAGGTTGGTCAGTGGAAGAAAACTCTAACTAGAGGGGGTGGCTGCTGCTGCGTCCATGGTGAGCAATCTTAGCAAGATTGTGGTAGTGGAAATGGTGGGTGGAGAATAGTGGAAAGGGTTCTAGGAATATTTAGAATTGATGATGCAATAGGATTGGAAGTCAGTAGAAGGAATCCAAGGAAGATTTCCAGGGAGATGGTAGTTGAGATGCATTGGGATTTATGGTGAGTTATTGCACTTAGGATTGTTTCCTTAATTTTGAACTTTACAGATAATTAAAATTGTCACCTGTCTGTATATTTTCACCCCACAGTGGTATCAGAAGATAATGATTCTAAACCTTTCAATAAGCCCCTAACCTGTGGAGGTGGCAGTGGCATTGTACAAAGCACAAAAGCTCTTATCTTGAAAAGTGAATATACACGACTAAAAAAGGAAATTTCTAAGTTGAAGCAGCAAAATGAACAGCTAATAAAGCAAAAGAGTGAACTGTCATCAAGGTAAGATCTGTTTACATGATACAGAAATTATGCTTATGGCCGGTACATGTCGGGGAGGATGATAATATGCACATACACATGGGGGGTTTTGCAGTTAACAGCCCTTTACATATATGGGGAAAGTAATTTTTAGAGCTCATGTAGTGTGTAAGTCCATATACCAAAGTCAACACGTCTTTGCTCAAAAGAAAACTTCATAGGTCCATTGTTGTCACCTATTTCCTTTCTCTTTTTAAACAATTCTAA
Organism: Anoura caudifer; assembly: GCA_004027475.1. Taxonomy (NCBI): domain Eukaryota; kingdom Metazoa; phylum Chordata; class Mammalia; order Chiroptera; family Phyllostomidae; genus Anoura; species Anoura caudifer. The sequence goes on along the minus strand of PVKU01005386.1, from coordinate 43,550 downwards.
CAAACGTATTTGGCTTCTACCGATTAGAATCTTGTGCTAATCTCTACTAATGATACTGCAGAAGAAAAATAGGCATTAAACAAATAATTATACAAATAACCAAGTCTTTGTAATGAGTGCTATTCAACAACAGAAACAAGTGAAACATTATCAAAGCGTACACCAGAGGGACCAGACCTTATCTAAGCGTGGAGGGGTGGTGATCAAGAGACTAATCTGTGAGCAGATCTGTAAAGTGAGTGGAAGTTGGGCCAGATGAAAGGAGAGAGAGCTCAGCCTTCTGGGCCAGGGAACAGCATGTGCACAGGCCAGGAAGAAGAACCAGTAGGTGGACTGAAAGATACCCGCTGTGGGCAGAGTATAGAGAATGAGACAAATGCAAGATAAGGAGCCACAGGTAACTGGTCAAGTTCCACAGGCCCTTATAGATCAATCCGAGGAAGTTTGGATGGTACCCTAACAGGTCAGGAGGGTCGTCTACCCAGGAGGGTTTTAAGTCAGGGCTGGGTGGAATCAGATAACATGCCTGGCTGCCAGAGCAGCATAAGGGAACCCAGCTTAAGAATCTTATTTGTTATAGTCCAGGCCAGTCAATAAAATAAAGAATGGTGATGAGGGGGAATAAAAATACGGAGATGAATTTGGGAGGTAAGTAGGGGGTTGTTATCAGCAGACTTGGCTGACTGACAGAATGAAGGCAAGCAGGGCCTCTGGGGTGACTTCTCCAGCGTCTCTGGAGGAACCAGGTGAAGGCTGCTGCGGTTCTGTAAGATCAGAACTATAGCTAATCCAGAAACACACAGTGTCATAGTGTAAAATAACGAAGGCATATTAAAGATTCATTGGCCCAGAAGACTAATTCATCAGTAGATAAGTCACTCTAGATATCTAGTTTATTTGAAAACCTGGTGTTACACCCTGAGCTTTCTTTTCAGTACTCCATGCTCACAGGATTAACTCTATTTATGGGGACCTCATTTCATTCTCTAAGCTGTAGAGATACACCAAACAAAGCAGTGGGTTGACGTTAAAATATAAATATGATAAAATAGTGCTCATGTGTTATGTTTATCTCACCATAATTTTTTAAAGTGTTTTACATGCATACATTTCAGGAAATGAATAGTCTTACAGTCTCCTTTCATCTCCTCACCCCCCCAGTGTAAGCAATAATCATCTGTCCAATGAGTTTCTCAAAGAAGTAACCTGTGAGAATTCTCCAAAGTCTCCGGAACCAACTGGAAAAGCTTCTGAAAAGAGACAGTGCATGCCCTCTCAGTGCAGGGAACGGAATGTACAAGATCCCGTGCCAAAGGAATCACCAAAATCTTGGTTTTTTGACAGCCGATCGAAGTCTTTCCCATCCCCACATCCAGTTCGTTATTTTGATAACTCGGGTTTAGGCCTTTGTCCAGGTGGGTCAATATGTCATGGTTACTTGGAAATCAGGGGTAAACAACTGGAACTTAATATGTGGCCCCAAAGGGCAGGTTTAGATGAGAGAAGTAGGTGAGAGTGACAGGGCACGGACTTCATTTGCTGTCTCTCTCTGAGAGTTTCTCCAAAGCACGGCACTGAGGTCCAGGTACTTTCCACCCCAAGTGGACACTTATTCTGGCTTTCAAACCCTCAAGCTTTCCCGAGGAGAGATAAGCAACTCTGCCCAGGACATAAAGACACTACCCTCTAAACAAAACTTTTACTGGAAAAGACTAGTTCTTATCAATTCAGTGGGCCAGTATTCCCAATAGCATTATAGACTTGTATCATTTACTTATTAATTCATTCAAAAACCAACTTTTTGACCAACTATGTGTCACATATTAGACCCCAATGGTAGACTGATGAGCAAAACCAGACATGGTGCCTGCCCTATCAGAGCTTACAGTCTAATCAGAAGTATAGCTGATAAGTAGTCCAAAAAAAGTAAAAATATAGAATGCAAAAGCCTTTCAGGATTACTACTGGGTTTTTGTCCCAGGAATATTAAGGGAACTGAGGTCTAAGAGGTGAATGTGAATTAGCTTAGCAAAGAAGGGAGGCAGAAGCACTCAGGCAGGGAGAACAGGACAGCCCGCACCAGGGGGAGGTTGGACGGAGCACGGTGAGCACAGGCCTTTGTGGGGGAAGTCAGGGAAGCCAGAGAGGAAAGAGCCAAGCCTGTGGGGCTTTGTAGACCGTACAAAGGAATTCTTACTTATTCTTACTTCTTCCTGACAGCATGTAGAGAAAGCCTTTGAAAGATTTTAAACAGCAGGGGAACATACAATGAGTTACCATATTTTTCAGACTATAAGACACACTTTCTCCACCCCCCTCCAGTGTGGGAGGAAATGGGGGTGCATCTTATAGTCCAAATGTAGCTTTACATTTACATTGGTGAAATATTATGTTATTTAGTTACTAAATATTTTACCACATTTTTTGCTTCAAAATTTTTTTTTTCTATTTTCTTCCTCTAAAACCTGGGTGCATCTTATGGTCCAAAAAATACGGTATACATTTTGAAAACATTACCTCCTGTGTTAGGTAACCAACAAAATAGTAAGAGCAAGAGTTTATAGAGGTTGCCGAAACAAGAGTGACACTAGGGTGGCCTTGGGCAGGTGCAGCAGAGACAGAGAGAAGTAGCCGGGAGAGATTTGGGAGTGCAGTCAGCAGTGCTGGGTGCCTGATTGGACAAAGTGGGACGGTGGGCAGTGTCAACAGTCAGCCCAGCCCTGCAGGGCACTGCACACCTGTGGGGTCATTGTGAGGGAAGCTCTGTAGTGCTGGGTGGCTTGCAGTCTTTCCCACCAAGGGCTCCAGGTGTGCATGGCGGCGCTCTTGGTGACAGTGTCTGCCTGTCTGAAATACCCTATTACACACGCAGCTGTAGATATCTAAAGCAACAAAATTGTATGCTAAGATAGGCACCTGCCAAGTCCTCTTAAAGCCCTGACCAAAGGTCACCAGGGTTTATGAGAGCTCCACTTTGTGAAAAAGAAGAAATCAGTCTGTTCTCATCAGCTACACATTAAAATTTGATCAAGCCTGCAGTCTGAAAAGTGCTCTTAGAAGTATTTCAAGGCACAAAACCATTGGGAAACTTTTTTTAACCATCCCTTCATGGAATACTATTTAACAAATATTTAAGGACCTTCAATTAGCTAGTATTGCTGTATACATACACACCATTTTAGAAGAGTTGAAAAACTGACAAACTTTTATAATCACCATTTTTATTTTAGTTGATAGTGCCTGAAGCACAAGCATAATATGAATTAATCCAACCACAAATAAAACTGTTTAAGTCTGTTTATCAATATGTGGGTTTCTCTGGTACTACTTTTCAGTGAAATGAACAAAAGAGTAGGCTGGAAGAATAGTAAACTGACCAATTCACAATTAAAGGACATACTCCCAATTTAAATTAGTAAAATATCAGTCTAAAAAAACCTGTCAGTCTTTCATCTTAATTATAAAAGGGAATCTAAATTATCTCAAGAACTTAATTGGCAAGACCAGTTACGCTAGATTTACAGTTGACCCTTGAACAGTGGGGTGGGGGCAGGAGTGCTGACCGCCCTACAGATGCAAAAATGCACAGTAACTTTAGACTCCCCCAGAAACGCAGCTACTAATAGCCGGGTGTGGACTGGAAGCCTTCCTGATAACGTAAAAAGTCAGCGCACATTTTATATGTATTATATACTGTATTCTTATAAGAAAGTAAGCTAGAGAAAATCAAATGTTAAGACAATCATAAGGAAGAGAAAATAATTTATTGTATTTATTGAAAAAATTCACATGTAAGTGTTCAGTGCAGTTGAAACCTGTTGTTCAGGGGTCACCTGTACTTTTATAAATATAATAATGTGAATGTATATTGTTAATAAATAAATAGATGCAGCTGAAGTCCTTTTAAAGGCTAGAAGTTTTCCAAAGATGTCTAAATATTCCCTAAAATGCATACTATTTTAGCACACCAGTTTTGTTTCGTTTTTTTAAATGGCACAAAAGCCAAACTCAATCCATGTTTGGTTTACTTTGTATCTCAAATTTATGAATTCAAATGAGACTTCATCACTTCTTAGTTTTATGTACAATATAGTTCCTCACTCAATTCCTTTTTGCAAGAACATAGGGTATAAACTTCTCCATCTCTGATGCAGGGGCATGCACCTTCTTAATGACCAGATATGAGGCAGTTAGTGGTCACATTGCCATATTTCATTTTTCATGTCTCTGCTATCTTAACACCCTTTGCACTTCCAGTTGTATTGTTATTTGTATATTTTTTTTAATAAAATTGCTTTTGTTTGTTTTTTCTCTCCTCAGAAGAGCCACCTGCTGGAGCAAAGAATGTGGATCCTTGGTCAGGTTCTTGTCAGACCTTTTCAGAAAAAGACCTGCCCAATTGCAAGATGCAGTAGGACCCTATTCTGTCACTTTCCCGAGGCCCAGCATTCCTTGCTTGTTACTTTATGTGTCTAACCCTGGCAATTATGAAGTTATTGAAGGAAATTTCTAATCTAAATTGTATCCATTTTTATTACTGTGCAGTTATCAACATGTGACTTAAAAGAATTATAACTCCTTGTTTAGTACCTTAAACATTCAATAAATATTTCATTAGTACTGAATCACAACTCCTGTAATATTAATAGTCCTTCAGTGGGGCACCCAGGGTGTAGTTGGTTCTCCTCTCTTCTTTGTTGACACATAGAGTTTTGCCCTGAAAATATACGAATGCTTTCTGGGTTTAAGTTGTTACGGGATAACAAGTGCTATGCCCTTTCATTTTCTAGTCTTAATCTTCCTTTTGCTGTAGTAACTGCAGAAGTTCTTTTCTGTTACCCACTTACTGTACAAGCACTCTGAATTGGTTGGTTATTGAAACTTGTGCTGTTTGGTACTTCATGCTCAGCTGAAAGACCTTCATATATCATCTGTTCTACCCTTTTATTTTAGACGTGAGGAAACAGCACCAGAGTTTCTATCAAAATAAAGTGTTCTATACCTGGGACCCCACGTAAATAAGGCATCTATGAATGGGCTTCATGCAGCCTATAGCCACTGAAAAAATTATGTTACCTTCTGTGTGGACTCATTTTTCTAGGATACTCAGATTCATTCTTTTTTATCATATTCTCAAAGGGCTCTATGACTCTATAAGTGGTCAAGAACTATTTTTAGAGAGAATCCGATATTTTATATCGCATGCCTGAAAAATCCCATAAAACAGGAAGTTACATAAAGTTCAGAACAGGGTTAGTCATTTCAAGGCATTCTTGGCTTTTTGGTAAGATTCATCTAAGAAGAAATTATGAATGGCATCATAGCTTCCATTTTTAGTCTATGTATTGGATATTTTCCCTTAGCATGCTGTCGTAGGAATTCCCTAGAGCTAAGGAGAAATTGTCTCTTCCTAAAACCCTCTCTCCCAGGTCTGTACCTCAGGAGTGTTGTTTCTCCTTTCCACGCTTACCCAAACGAGACGCTGTAACCGGGCTGCAGATTCGATTCTTTACAATATCCACCCCTCTACTGAACAAAAGTAATGCAAATTAGTAGGAAAGTACATCTGGGTAATAAAACTACCTTAAAGCCATTAAAAATATCAGGTATCCAGTCTAGTAGAAAGTTGCCTAACTCTTGAACTTGGACATCCATTTTCTCCTTCAGAGTAAAATGTGCGTGATTTGGTCCACTTGCTGGTGTCCACCTAAGTACCTTAGGCTTTTCACTTTTTTTTCTTCTCTGAGTGGATAATTTCAAATTACCTGTCTTCAACTTTGTTGGTTCTTCCGCTTGATCAAGTCTGCCGTGAGCCCCTCTAGTGTATTTTTTCAGTTTCCTCAGCTCCAGAATTTCTGTTTGGTTCTTTTTTATAGTTTCTGTCTCTTTGTTTCTGCTCGCTCTTTGTTCATACTTTATTTGCCTGGTTTCATTGAGTTGTCTGTGTTCTCGTGTATGTCACTGAGCTTCTTTAAAACTTATTTTGAATTCTTTGTCAGGCAATTCAGAGATCACTATTTCTTTGGAGTTTGTTTCTGGAGATTTATTTTGTTCCTCTTATTGGGCCATGTTGCTCTGTTTCTTTGTGTGCCTTCTGAGTTTTTGTTGAGTTTTATGCATTCAGAAATTAGCTTCCTCTTCAATCTATATGGACTGTTTAGTGGAGGGGAAGACCTTCACCGTCAGCCTGGTTAGAGATTTAGTGGGGGAGGGGGTCTGAAACCTTTTTGTGAGGATGTGACTTGTCTGAGCTTGAGTTTGTAATTTGCTATTTAGAGAGTTTGGCCAGTTTCTTTTTCAGGGGCTTGTAACCTCCTGCTCCCTCTGTTCTCTCAGCAGTACTGCTGGTTCTTTAGTGCTGCACAAGGAAGCCACCCCACTCTCCTTTGTTCTCATTGGCCCTAGGCATCCAAAGTACACCTGCTTCCCATCAGCACCCGAAGTAAAGCAAGGCAGATACCAGACCCTCGGGCAACCCTCCAAAAAGCTGAAACACCAGAGACACGCTCTGTTCTCTCTCCCCACCGAGGATGATGCTCTGAGTTGAGCGTTTCCTCCTGACTGTGCCGAGCCACACCAACCTTGACCTGGAGCACTACAGACCCTCTGGCTGCCAAACGGCCAGTTCCAGCAGCGCTCCAAGTGAGGCAAGATGGAAACCAGTCACTTGGGCAGCCTCCCAAAATGTTGGACTTTGGGTGAACTTTCCTCTCTTCTCCCCATACTTTCCACAGTGGAGAAATCATGGGACAGGGGCTGAGCTGTGCTAGTTTGGGGCAGGGGTAGGGGCAGGTACAGTGAATCAGCCCTTACCTGTTGCAGTGTGGCTGTTCTCAGCTTTGCCCGCACCTAGGGTACTGCAGCTTCTTATCTGATTCTGAAGTTCTCACAAAGGTCTTTAGTCCACGTATCGTTAAGCTGGTGTCTCTGGGGGGGAAAGAGCTGGAACTTCCTATGCCTCCATCTGGTTGCCCGCTCCCTCAGAATGATTCTTAAGTCTTGTGATCTGAATTTTAATATCGTGACATATGATTGTGAAGGAACGATGATGAAAATCAGCAATAGAAACTGTCAAAAATGTTGAAAACAGTACGGTCGGACAATACTAATGGCCTGAAAGTAAAGTCAGGCCCAGAAAAGACAAAGTATGTTTATTCATAGGAAACATTTTGAGAGTCTGACAGAATTATAATCAGGAAACTTTTTAAGAGGCTTCCATTCATACTCAGCAAATATTAAGTGACCACCTACTGTATGCAGATCATTGGGCTAAGCACCAAAAGGCACTTCCTTTGTGGAAATCATACTGTGTTTAGAAAACAAATTAATCATATACTTTTAATTTGAGCTAACAATATGTAACGGTGAAAAAGATAAGGACCTTAGCCTTAAAGAAATTTAGTCTACTAACATTATAGATGGGTAAGCAAATATCTGCAATACCACGTAGCTTAGGCTGGTGTAGAGTAAACCATATTGTTGAAGATCAGTGGAGGAAGGGAGGCTGAAGAAAACTGCATCCAAAAAAGTATCGGATTTGGCCTGGATTGGAAAGTTCTCATACCCATTAAAAGTCTATTCCATTTACACAATGGAATACTACTCGGCCATAAAAAAAAAAGAAGATTTTACCCTTTGTGACAGTATGGTTGGACCTGGAGAACATTATGCTAAGTGAAATAAGCCAGTCAGAGAAAGACAAATACCACATGATTTCACTCATATGTGGAACCTAATGAACAAACTGAACTAACAAAGAAAATGGGGACAGACTCATAGATGGAGAGCAGATGACAGCTAGTGAGGGGGGATGTTAGAGGATGGAAGGATTGAGTAAAATGGAATAAAGACTCATGGACATGGACAGCAGTGCGGTGATTGCTGGGGAGATGGGGGTATAAGGAGACTAAATGGTAATGGAAAAAAATGTAAAGATCAAATTTTTTTAAATTCTCGAAAGTCAAAAAAGAAAGCATTGTTAAAGCAAGGGGCACAGCTGAATATCACTATAGTTCACTAGACCCAACACTAGAAGCTACAGTGTGTTAATGGCGTTCAGTTTTAGCAAAGACCTCACGTGGGCACACGCACAAACTAAGGTCAAGGTTTTAAAGTTTTTTAAAGGACAGGGGGACTTCCGGCCAAGTTGGAGGCGTAGGTAGACACACTGTGCCTCCTCACACAACCAAAATAAGGACAACAAAAATTTAGAAACAAAAAAAAAAATCAACCAGTACTGACAGAAAATTGAACTGTATGGAAGTCTGACAACCAAGGAGTTAAAGTAGACACATTCATCCAGACCGGTAGGAAAGGGCGGAGTTGGGCGGCTGAGCAGAGAGGACTCACAGCCAAAAAAAAAGCAGTGGCTGGAAGACCCCAGGTGCAAAGCAGCAGCTGAAGGACCTCAGGTACACAGGTTGGCAGCAGGTGGGTCCAGCAAGGCAGTGGATTGTGAACGGGCGTGATGCCCAAGGCAGCTGGTAGAGCCGGTGGTCCCACATTTGCGTGCAGACAAACCAGGCTAAACTGGGGAGTGAGACAGACTGTGCAACGCAGGGCCCCAGTGTGGGGAAATAAAGCCTCAAAACACCAATTGAAAACACTTGTGGGGGTTGAGGTGCTGGGAGAGACTCCCAGCCTCACAGGAGAGTTCATTGGAGAGACCCACAGGGTCCCAGGACATACACAAACCCACCCACATGGGAATCAGCAGGAGGAGGGCCCAGTTTGCTGGGGGAAGCAGGGGAAGGGACTGAAATCCAGCAGATAGTGGAGCAAGTGCCATTGTTCCCTCTCTGACCCCTGCCCCACATACAGTGTCACAAACCAGCGACTGGGTTGCCTGGCCCCATGAACACCTAAGGCTCTGCTGCTCACCACGTAACAGACCCATCAAGACAAAAAAAAAAAAAAAAAAAAAAAAAAAAAAAAAAAAAAAAAAAAAAAAAAAAAAAAAAAAAAAAAAAAAAAAAAAAAAAAAAAAAAAAAAAAAAAAAAAAAAAAAAAAAAAAAAAAAAAAAAAAAAAAAAAAAAAAAAAAAAGGCCCAAACAAAAGAATAGATCAAAGCTCCAGAAAAAAATACAACTAAGCGACAAAGAGATAGCCAACCTATCAGAGGCACAGTTCAAAGAATTGGTGATCAGGATGCTCACAGAATTGGTTGAATTTGGTTGCAAATTACATGAAAAAATGAAGGCTACACTAAGTGAAATGAAGGAAAAAACACAGGGAACCAATAGTGATGGGAGGAAAACTGGGACTCAAATCAATGGAGTGGACCAGAAGGAAGAAAGAAACAACCAAACAGAAAAGAAGGAAGAAACAAGAATTCAAAAAAATGAGGAGAGGCCTAGGAACCTCCAGGACATCTTTAAACGTCCCAACATCTGAATTATAGGGTACCAGAAGGAGAAGGGAAAGAGCAACAGATGGAAAAATTATTTAAACAAATAATAAAGGAGAACTTCCCCAATCTGGCAAAGGAAATAGACTTCCAGGAAGTCCAGGAAGCTCAGAGAGTCCCAAAGAAGTTGGACCCAAGGAGGAACACACCAAGGCACATCATAGTTGCATTACCCAAGATGAAAGATAAGGAGAGAAATTTAAAAGCAGCAAGAGATAAGTAGACAGTTACCTACAAAGGAGTTCCCACCAGACTGTCAGCTGATTTCTCAAAAGAGACCTTGTAGGCAAGAAGGGGCTGGAAAGAAGTATTCCAAGTCATGAAAGTCAAGGACCTACATCCAAGATTGCTCTATCCAGCGAAGCTGTCATTTGGAATGGAAGGGCAAATAAAGTGCTTCCCAGATAAAGTCAAGTTAAAGGAGTTCTTAATCACCAAACCCTTATTATATGAAATGTTAAAGGGACTTATCTAAGAAAAAGAAGATAAAAAACATGTATAGTAAAATGACAGCAAACTCACAATTATTAGCAACCACACCTAAAACAAAAGCAAACTAAGCAAACAAGTAGAACAGGAACAGAACCACAGAAATGGAGATCACATGGAGGGTTAGTAACAGGGGAGTGAGAGGAGGAGAAAGGGGGAAAAGGTACAGAGAATAAGTAGCATAGATGCTAGGTAGAAAATAGATAGGGGAGGGTAAGAATACTATGGGAAATGTAGAAGCTAAAGAACTTATATGTACAACCCATGGACATGAACTAAGGCGGGGGTGGGGAGTAGGTGGGAGAGGTGTGCAGGGTGGAGGGGAGTGAAGGGGAGAAAATGGGACAACTGTAATAGCATAATGAATAAATATATTTTAAAAAAACTTAAAAAAATAAAAAAATTTAAAGGACAATTTTACTATCCATTATAAACCAAACTTCTGATCACTATTAACATTTATTAATTGTGCTGATGGTCCCGCATGCTCAGTCCTTCCTCCTTGAGACATCGCCAAGGTAGATGCTGTGGTTACCTTCTTGGCGCAGATGAGAAGACAGGTTTGGAAAGTTAAGTGACTTGACCAGTGAGGGAAAGATACGGGACCTACCTTCATCCTTCCAACTCCACAGTGTTTGTTCTTAACCACTGTGATGGTTGTGAATACACTTAGCACTAATAACAACAACAACAAAAAAAAACTAAAGAAAAAAAGTACTCTGACATTTATTTTTCACACATAAGAAGTCCAGGGGAGTTAGTCTAAGGCTCTTATCTTGGAGCTGTCTTCAAGGAACCAGGTCCCTTTTCTTACTCCACTGTCATTAATGCGTGCCTCTGACCTCATACCAAGTCTCATGGCTCTGTCCCAAGGCACCATATCCACACTTGGGGAGAAAAGAAAGGAAGAGTAAAAGTCAAAAGCCTTTCAAAGAGGCCTCACCTTTGTAAGAGAGAAGCTCCCTGAAATTCCAGATGGTGTTTCACTGGCAGGCAGCTCTGGCAGCTAAGGAGACTAGGAATTCAGAGTTTTGCTCTCTGGCTTTTCTAAAGTGAAAGGCAGGGGAAAGTGTGTTGGCTGAGTGCTGCGTGAGCCAACTTAAGTGCTACATACACGAATAACCTACACATCATCCTACCCAACTACATGCCCAATAAAATGGAAGTTATTAAGCCTAGCATAGAGGTTCACGTGACCTGGTGCTTTCTTTTCAATCTGTTCTCTGTAGCCAAGCTTGATTTTTTTTTTTTCTCATTCAACGTGTACTTACACCGAAGTTCCCCCACCCAGCCCCTCAGTGCAGTCAGGATGGGTGTCTTCTGCCACTAAACGTGTATTAGGTTAGAATAGACTGAGTGTGACAAAATAACCACAACTATACCTTCAACATGAGAGAATTTTTATTTCCCTCCCTCAAAACCATCTAGGTCAAAGGCCAGGAAGGAAGGCTCCAGTATCTTCAATGACCTGGGTTCCTTCTATTTTGTCCCTCTGCTATCTTCCACAGGCGATCTCTGGCTCATTCAATCTTGAGTACCCCCGGCACAGCACACAGTAGGTGCAAACAAATGACAAAGACTAAGAGTGATTACAGTGAAGGAAATGATTTCCACATTCTGAGTAAGCTATAAGGTGCTTTTCCACTTTTCACCTTCTGTTGTGCTTGCACTTGACGACTCCACCTGAGCTCCACTAGATGGCAGCACTTACACAAATACAGTACAAGAATGTGAGACTCCTTAAAAACTGAAGGAACCTGAACTACAATCCCAGCATGCACTGGTAATCACCTGACTTTCTTCTGTAGGAAGTTCTCAAGTTTGTTGCTGGTTGAGTGAGCAGAAGACGCCATCCATTTGCTGCTCTAAAGTAAGAGTTCCTAAAGTATTTTAATGAAACTTTGGACTGGGAAACAGAAGGTTGAATTTTTACATGTTGCTTTGTTCTGCACATTGTCTATTTCGGGATTAAATGTAGCAGTTCTATCTGGATAAGTAAGGGTGGGTTTTTAAAGAGTTTGAAACTCTGGTGTATTAGTAAGTTTTTCCAAATAGCCAAAGAAGAGGGAATTTTACAATGTCTTACATGCACTTTTTTCTTCCTGGTTCATCAAGATAGAGTTCCTGAAAATTCTGTTTGTGTCTCTGTGAGTCAGAAATTAACATTTTGATTGCAGTATTTACAGTAAGAAAGGCATCGTGTGTGGTTTCCACATTAGATGTATTGAAGGTTGCCTCATTCTCCACCACAGGCCATGTTTGCACTCATTCTCCCAGATAAATCCGTTTCAGTTTCACAGTGCAGTTTTATTTAATAGTAAGGCTTTGACTCCAAAGTCTGGTCACAGAAAGACAGGGAGGGCACCTAGGGAAAGGTTTAGACAGGGAGCAGAAGGGCTGCTTGTGCTTCAACAGGCGTCCCATAAGTGCCTCTTAAGGTGTCAAGGGGAAACTTCGGTCGCCTTCGCAGTGCCATGTGCCGTAAGTCACTAATGATACAGTGCAAACTAACAACCCAGGTTTGTAGGAGCGTAAAGATTATTGGAATCTCTTACTTTCTAAAGTATATATTGAATATGTCTCTTAACTCTTTTCATCTTTAAAATGAAAATGTATCACTTGTGTAAGAAGGGAAAGCAACAGTGCAAACTACTGCATCAGAGGTCAGGTACCATCAAAGCTCAGCTTCTCCATCGCATAACAAATGTGCACTTAACCAGAGAACAGGCGTGGGTTTTATTAGGAGAAATGGTGGTGTGAGAGAATCCGAGGAGGGAGCTAGGTAAGTCTGGAAGAGCCGGCACCAACGGGGAGGGGGCGAGATGCCAGACTGTGTCAGGGCTTTTGCAGAAGGGTCAGCGAGGCCCATGGGAGGAGCCTGTGTCTCTAGAAATATGTCCGCCTTTGTGTTCACGCCACTCTCAGGCACTGGCCCACGGGAAGGTGGCTTCAGCACTGATTCAGCATGGGCTTGAGATCACAGGCAGCCTATTGATCAGTCACCAGTACCCAGGTCCAGGAGGCTCAGGGCCCTGGCCCCACATGGGGTCCACTGTGTGTGCGAGGTCCTGAGAAGAACAACCAAAACTAGGTTCCCTTGAACCTGCAGTCAGGCCTGGGTTTGAATTCATAGCTGGGAAACCCTGGGCAAAGCACATAATGTCTCTGAAGTTAGTGCATTGGTGACCAGGCTGGGTCTCATCATCCACCCCTTCTCACTGCCCAGGTCTGTCCTCCACGGTGATCTTTCTAAAGCACATGTCTGATCCTATCACACTCTCCCATAAATCCCTCAGTGCCTATTGGCCACAGGAGGAACTAGCCCCTCTTAATGTAGAGGCTTGAAATGGAAGCACCCATTGAATACAGCAAAAAGTCAAGCATGGCTGAAGAGAACAGAGATAAGTTCAAAAAGAAAGGAATAGCCCTGGCTGGTGTGGCTCAGTGGATTGAGTGCTGGCTTGTGAACCAAAGGGTTCGATTCCCAATCAGGGCACATATCTGGGTTTCAGGCCAGGTCCCCAGTAGAGGGGGCGGTGCATGAGAAGCAACCACACATTGATGTTTCTCTCCCTCTCTCCCTCCTTTCCCCTCTCTCTAAAAATAAATAAATAAAATCTTAAAAAAAAAAAAAAAAAGAAAGAAAGGAATAGACCATATGAGCCCTCTACACAGACTAGCTAGCAACCTGTACTTTATCAAGCAGGTAATTGAGCAGAGGGGTTGTTTAGATTAGTTGTGCATGCACTATTTAGGTTGGTTCACTCAACACCCACCTAACTCACTACCACTCACCCCTTTTTTTGCCTGGCTGCCTACATGATGCACTGGGACGAAGCAGCGCAGCCGTGCTGTGACTTGGTCAGAGGCACACCTTAAAGACAGCAGGGTAAGAGAAGCCACCTGGTTCCCTGAAGACAGCGTCATTTAATCATTGACTCTTTACCACCCCCAGCCTCATCACTAGCCATTCCTCACCATAAAATCAACAAGCCAAGCACTGGCCAAATACCTCGTGCACATTCTCCTTCCCCTACGTCAGAATTTCTCAGTCCTCCCTTTTAAAATGACTGATTATATCCATCAAAGTGTCACTGCTGCAGATTTAAACTTTAAAAGAGGATTGGCAGCCCTGTGGGTGGAAAGTTCACATAGCAGAAGAGCCAGGAGGCCTGAGTTTAGCTCCGGCTCTGCTGTTGACCTGCTGCATGACTTTGAGTGGGCCAGGTCCGTCTCCTCCTCTGTATAATCAGGGTATTGGTCATGATTTGTTCTTCCAGCTCTTCTGCTCATTGAGTCCCTGAGGCCAATCATCACATCTTTGTAAGGGACAAGGAAAAACCATAGACGATGTGTAGTGCAAACACTGACCAGAGCTCACAGGAGAGAAAGCAAGAAGCTCCTGTGTAGTAAGGGTGTGCACACGTGCACGTGCGCGCACACACACACACAGAGCCACAGTGGCATCCAGGGCGGTAGGGGGGATGGTGGTGGTAGTGAGGGGAAGGACCCCACTCCTGCGGATCAGCATCAGAGGCCCTCTTCTTCAGGTCCTAAAGAAATGAAAGGTAGGCTCAAGTCCAATGGCAGCCTCAGTTGCCACTTCAGTGGATTCTACTAAATGTTTTTTATATGCAAATCTAGGTATTTTAGAGTGAGTATCAGATGATGGGGACTGTTTGTACAGAGGTGCTGCCTTCAAGTTCCTAAAGGTGTACGTTAAACCATCGGCTCTGGATGTTAGTGCTGGCACATGACCGTGTGCCATTGTGTAAGCCATTAAATAAAACTGACTTTAGATTAAACCACAGGTTCCATTATGGGGCGACTTGATGGGAAGGTCATCATCCTCACAGCTGCTGCTCAGGGGATCGGCCGGGCAGCTGCCTTAGTAAGTCACCATCTCTTGTTTACTCGCTCCCTGTTGAAGTGTTGAAGTGTGTAGACAGATTCCATCGTTGGCTAATTCTGCTCTACTGTTTTGTTTTTGTTTTTGTTTCATTGACTCTTGTGCTTCTGTTGTCTAAAGTTACAAAAAGAAAATGTTGATACTCCTGACCCCAGGCAGACGAAAGAACGAACACCTCACGTGTTTGTTATGTGACGCTACAGATAACCTTTGATTCTGAGAAACGAACTTCTTCTCTCAGTTTGCACCATGTGAATTCACTGGGGGGAGCCTTACAGGAGTTGCACAGCTTTCCAAAATTATGCCAGTTCAGATAAAGAACTTCAGAGTTAAGCCTGTTGAGTCACCTTCCCCTCTTCACATCTACTTCTCATACACTATACCCCACAGCTGAGCTAATACCATGTACTTTAAGCATAACGGCAGGGTATATTTGTCATTTATGAAAATAATAGTATACTTTCAAGAGAAAAAGTGTTAAAATGACCCATTTTTCTCTTATTACTTGGGACATAATAAATGGAATACATTAAGAACCTGTTCAAAAATAGAATACAGGCTATCAAGTCACAGAACAGTATTTTGAGTGGTGTTAATAACAGAACTGCAGTTTTATTAAAACACGTCTATTTTACATTACTTAAGAAGACAAAGTTAGATGACAAACACAATAAATTTCATGCTGTTCTAATTAATGATAAAAACAGCAATGGGAAGGTGAGGTAAGACTAGTTGGTTTGAAATTCCACATATTTTATGGCGGTGGGTGGGGAGCAATGAAAACAGGATAAAGGGGGAAAGGCTGAATGACTCTCCATTCATGAGAGCAGTTTAACCAACTAAACAAAGCATTTACTGTGTATTGTGTCTACTAGGCTTTTGCAAGAGAAGGTGCCAAAGTCATAGCCACAGATATCAATGAGTCCAAACTGCAGGAACTGGAAAAGTACCCAGGTAAGCAACTCAGCCACTTGAACTTGGGATTCAGAGTCCACGGGGTTTTATAAAGCAACCCTACTCAGGTTCGGAAAGAGAATTCCTTAGCAGCTCAGCGCCGCTGTCCTCCTGTTTAGAGCCGACTCTCTGGTAGCCAAATTTATTTTCCGTGAATTTACAGACAAAATCTGCATACTTAAAGGTGTAAACAGAAGTTTAGATAATGTTTCAATTATCCAACATTTTGAAGGAGTCAGAACCTAATAAGAGAATTTTATGTGGAAATTTAACAGTTGTTGACTCTTTAGGACAGCGTTTCGCTTCTGAGCCCTCCCTTTCTGGCACTGGCGTTTCCCCACAGTGACGCCGTGCGGGCTGCACGTGTTATTTTAGGTTTTCCAGCGTCCACATTTAAAAAGGAAAATGAGACAGGTGAAAATTCATTTAAACAAATATACTTTATTAAACTCCATATACTCAGTCAAGAATTATTAATGGAATAGTTTACATTCTTTTTTTTTTTTTTCTTTCATACTAAATCTTCGCTGTCCACATGTATTTTACTCTGGTGGCACATTTCGGTTCAGACTACCTACCTGCCTTGCTCAGCAGCCACTCTGGCTAATGGTTACCACATGGGAGACAGCTCTGCCCTAAATCACATGTCGTGATTTGAAACCCAGGGAGATCACCCCAAGTATTTAGGCGTTTGTCAGCCCTTACCGCACCTCACTGAGCCCAAATCCAACATCAAACAACTTCAATTCAGAGTTACTCTGAAAGAAATGGAACAGAGACCTCATTCCTCGGTTAGCTGTTTTCAGAGCAAAAAAAGGTTACATGCGCCAACACAAACAAGCCATTGCACTGGTTCGCTCAGTTAGAGGACGCTGTTATCATTCCTCCAGCCCGAAGCAGAGCTGTTACACCGAGGAAGTCCAAAGGGAAAAGGAGTCTGCCTGGTCCTCAATTTCAGTCTCCCCTTTCTTTGTCTATGCATGTTTTTTCCTTATATCCAAAAGAGAATAATAGACCATGTCAGTTTAAAAAAAAAAAAACATAAAAATAATGGGTGCAGTTCTCATTAGAGAACGTCTGGATTTTTCTGCACACTAGCACAGCGCACCTCTCCCAGCCCCTGGGCCCGCTCTTTCAAGGCCCCCGGCGTTTTATCCCTCTTTCTGGCCTCATTTCCTCTTGCATTTTAGGCCAGAAATATGTGATGAAACCTTCGACCAGCAAAGTCATGCGAATAAATAATGGGATTGTCATAAAAATAAAACTCACATGTAGAAATCATCTCTTTCCCCACCATGCTGCCCTTGAGCACACAGACAGAACCCAGAATTTCTGGGCAAGCTGCTCAACCACTTGGGGGGAAGAACAAGCTGAGAGAGCCCATGTCCAGTTACTGCTGCCTGCTGACTGAGAAGCAGCCGGGGCAGATCACTTACACCTCCCTGTAAAGTATTTACTCAGAGAAGACGCTCATTAATCAATTCGGAGAATGGAGAGAAAGGAAGGAAGAGAGAGAGGTGTGTTACGGAGAGGTCCAGTGGGGAGGACTTGAAGATTTTGACTACTGAGATTCTTAAGACCCTCCTAATGATCAGCAGCCCCATGTAGCCTAACTGGACAGGTCCGTGGTCTCCACACTCCCAAACAGCTAAGTCTCCAAGGCTAGATGTTTTTTTCTGGGTAGAGAGAAATAGTGCCTTTTGTTTTATTTTTCAGGTATTCAAACGCAGGTTCTTGATGTCACAAAGAAGAAGCAAATTGATCAGTTTGCCAAAGAAGTCAAGAGACTTGATGTTCTCTTTAATGTTGCTGGGTAATTCTGAACTTTTTGATTTCACTCTCCTCCTTACAGAAAGTTTTCTGTGACTTTTATTAAAATAATTTTGATAATATGCCCAAATTATTCATCATGAACGACAGTATAGTCCTTGGGAAACGTGGCTTGATTTTGGAAGAGAATTTTTTTTTCAAGGAGACAGCCGGAGAAGTGATGCAGGTTTGGGGCCTGAAGGCAGTGAGGCCTGCTCAAGACAGCTGGTGCTGGTGGAAAGGTGTTGGTCTTTCTAAGGCTGGTGACAAGCTCACACCAATGGGCTTGTTGCTGATGTTCCACTGGGACTTATAAAATAAAGTGAAAAACTGTTTTCCAGCAGAGTGTCTTTAAAACTAAGGATATTTATTAGAAGCCAAGAACTCAGTTTATTGAAATGCAGATGTTCCCAATTTTTGGCGTAACATTCTACCAAGTCCCTTCCACTGTCCCAGGCTCAGTGTTTCTTATCAGGACAACGAATCCCAGCAAGCAGTTCTGTATTGTTACTTTGTATGCAGCACAAAAGGCATGGTTCCATCAAACTTCCTAGGGTGGCACCAAACGTGAATGATGAGACTGGAATTGGAGCAGCTGCCTGTAGATGCAGTGACTGCTAATACTGTCTTCTGTCAGGCATGCAGTAGCGAAGAGTGCAATTGAGGCTGACGCAGAAGCTAAGTTGATATATCATGAAATCCCACTCTTCTTATGTAGCGTTATATTTGTACCTCTGGATTGATAGAAAAATCCTAGAGCCTTCTAATATATATTTGTGTTTCTTCCTAACCATGTTTCAGAGCCAAAGGGGCCAGGGGAGACCTCAATCTAGCCATAGGTTATCATGTATTACCATGTAGTTTATCATGTGTTACAAGGTATAGGAATTAAATCAAAGTGACATTTTGTGATGATCTATTTGATAAATAACCTGCTCATCCCTCGTATAAGAATATATGCAGAGCCATGACAAAATCAGCTAGAAAAATTAGTTTTTGAGCATCTATTAAATTTTCATCTAAGTAAAAAGTATAGAAACAGAGCCTGTGGTTTTTCCTGTCATTTGATTGAATTGGAAGTATAGTCACAACCAACAATATTGTATCGTTAATTACATAATTTTGGTCCAGGGGACAGTGGAATTACTTAGGATTCCAGTTTTTAGAAAGATTCCTTCAGGAATCTTACTTTTATTTCAAGTGTATTTGAAGGCTTTTGTGTTGTTTTGCTCTGTTTGCCCCATGTGTTAGAAGGGGATGGTAGCAATGTTACTTTGCTGCCCCAGATGCTCTTTTCCTTACAATCGTTTCCCTTGAGAATGTTAAATCTGTGCCACCTGGGGGCGCTGTTGCTCCTGAAATAGGAGTCAGGACAGGTGTGCTGTTCTGATTTAAGTTTGTTTTCAACGTTCCCTGTGCAGTTGGTATAGTTCTCGCCTTCTTCTTTTAAAAGAAGGGATATTGTTTTAAAATAAATTTATTTAGCTTAGGTTATTGGGCTACTTACTAATGTACTAAGTAATACTTATGTTTGAATTGTTAAAAATCTTGGTAAGGGATGAGACAATGGTCTCAGTTAATATGTGATAATAAAAATGATGAGGAAATTGACTAGAAATCACTTTAAGTGATCACTTCCCCGTTGTTTGCTCACCGCTCCAGGTTTGTCCACCATGGAACCATCCTGGACTGCGAAGAGAAGGACTGGGACTTCTCGATGAACCTCAATGTCCGCAGCATGTACCTGATGATCAAGGCGTTTCTTCCCAAAGTAAGACCATGTCCAGTAGGCTGAGCCCTGCTGGGTGCTTAAGGCTCCTCGCTGGACATCTAGAAAGGATCTCCACATGTGCCAGAGAGTGACGACAGCTGACATAATGACTAATCTGTATTGAACATTTAGATCAAGGCATTTAATATAAATTAACTCCTTGATCCTTCCAGTTCATCCATTCAAGGAATATTAAGCACGTTCTACACGCCAGGTAGAATGTCCATTCTAGGTACAGAAGAGAACAGGACAAAGTCCCTCCATAAGGGAGGCCTCTTTTTTGAGGGGTGAGACAGAATAATATGTAATCGAATGAGTATATATCATGGGTGGTTATAAGTACTGTGAAGAAACAGAGGCTAGGATATCAGCTGGCCCACCTGGGTGTCTGGGGAGAGGATTCCTGGAACAGGGGCAGCGAGCAGGCTGCAGGCTAGCGCACCAATGGGGCAGGCACTACCCTACCACATCGCAGTGGAGAGTAAAGAGGGTCTGTGTGGCTTGCCAAGGTCATAGAACTAGCAAGTGGTTGGAGCCAGGGTTCGAACCCTGGAATTTGTGCCCCTTATTGAATTTCAGTGTCTAGGCACATATGCTCAAGGTGGATGTATCCCATTGCTGCTCTATACCCTGAGATTTCTGCCAACACTCCCGTTTTTAGCTAAGCTACCGAGGTACCAGAGAGGGAAGACACAGTGTGTGCTAAACAGGCAGTATTCCTCCTGAATCAGCTACCCTTGGATTCTCCAGCCTTCACAACTCAGCAATATCTTTAATTCTATTTTACCATCATTAAGTACCTTTTGACAGAAAGCACCACACCAGGTGCTCTGGGAGAGGGGGGCATTAATTTTCAATGAGCTTCTAAGCCCACAGTAGCAGGCAGCAAAGGCCCAGATAGTGGAAGGGACTGACTGAGTGCAGAGCCTGCTCAGTTCAGGACTGTAAGTTGAACCCTAGTGAAAGGCAGGAGAGCCATTCCCTTCCTCACTGCTGGATGAGATAACAGGCATACTGCAGCTGCCCAACCCAGGGCCAGAGACAGCTTCACAGCAACAAGGTGAGGCTGATACTCTGCTCTGATGATTCAACCTGATGTCAAGAAGGAATCAGATGGCCCTGGCTGGTGTGGCTCAGTGGATTGAGTACCAGCCTACAAAGCAAAGGGTTGCTGGTTCAATTTCTAGTCAGGGCACATGCCTGGGTTGTGGGCCACGTCCCCAGTAGGAGGCACGTGAGAGGCAACCACACACTGATGTTTCTCTCCCTCTCTTTCTCCCTCCCAGATGAATGTTAGAAAGAAAATTAGAAACATTGACTTAGTAACAAAGGAATTTTTTTAATCTACTTGTTTAGTGCCTAAATAGGATCTTTGGTTGAATCCACAGAATGTTGAAGTAGCAAAATTTTTCTTTCTTTCTGTTTGTTTTTAAAATATATTTTATTGATTATGCTATTACAGTTGTCCCATTTTCTCCCTTCACTCCCCTCCACCCTGCACAACCCCTCCTACCCACACTCCCCCGCTTTAGTTCATGTTCATGTGTCATAAGTTCTTTAGCTTCTACATTTCCCATACTATTCTTGCCCTCCCCCTGTCTATTTTCTACCTACCATCTATGCTACTTATTCTCTGCACCTTTTCCCCCTCTCCTCCTCCCATTCCCCTGCTGATAACCCTCCATGTGCTCCCCATTTCTGTGGTTCTGTTCTTGTTCTACTTGTTTGCTTAGTTTGCTTTTGTTTTAGTGTGGTTGTTAATAACTCTGAGTTTGCTGTCTTTTTACTGTCCTATTTTTTATCTTCTTTTTCTTAGATAAGTCCCTTTAACATTTCATATAATAAGGGCTTGGTGATGATGAACTCCTTGAACTTGACCTTATCTGGGAAGCACTTTATCTGCCCTTCCATTCTAAATGACAGCTTTGCTGGATAGAGCAATCTTGGATGGAGGTCCTTGACTTTCATGACTTGGGATACTTCTTTCCAGCCCCTTCTTGACTGGAAGGTCTCTTTTGAGAAATCAGCTGACAGTCTGATAGGATCTCCTTTGTAGGTGACTGTCCCCTTATCTCTAGCTGCTTCTAGAATTCTCTCCTTCATTTTAATCTTGGCTAATGTAATTATGATGTGCCTTGGTGTGTTCCTCTTCGGGTCCAACCTCTTTGGGACTCTGAGCTTTCTGGACTTCCTGGAAGTCTATTTCCTTTGCCAGATTGGGGAAGTTCTCCTTCATTATTTGCTCAAATAAGTTTTCCACCTGTTGTTCTTCCTCTTCCCCTCCTGGTACCCCTATAATTCAGATGTTGGAACATTTAAAGATGTCCTGGAGGTTCCTAAGCCTCTCCTCATTTGTTTGAATTCTTGTTTCTGCCTTCTTTTCTGTTTGGTTGTTTTTCTTCCTTCTGGTCCACACCATTGATTTGAGTCCCAATTTTCTTCCCATCACTATTGGTTCCCTGTGCATTTTCCTTCATTTCACTTAGTGTAGCCTTCATTTGTTCTTCTAATTTGTGACCAAAATCAACCAATTCTGTGAACATCCTGATCACCAGTGCTTTGAACTGTGCATCTGATAGGTTGGCTATCTCTTGGTCGCTTAAAAGTATTGGCTCTCTGGTTGTTTGATTTGTTCTTTCGCTTGAGCCATTTTTTTTGGGGGGGGGCGGGGTCTGGTCGTGCCTGTTATGTGATGAGGGGTGGAGTCTTAGGTGTTTACCAGGGCAGGACAACCCAGTCCCTGGGTTGTGATGCTCTATGTGGGGGTGGGGTCAGAGAGGGAACAATGGTGCCTGCTCTGCTGTCTCTCCGATTTCAGTCCCCTCTGTGAGGCTAGGATTCTCTCCCAGCACTTCGACCCCCACAAGTGTTTTCAGTCGGTGCTTTTAGGCTTTATTTCCTGGCACTGGGGCCCTGGGTTGCACAGTCTGTCTCACAGCCCATTTTTGCCTGGTTTATCTGCGCGTGAATGTGTGACCACAGTCAACCACCTTGTGTGCCTCACTGGGTCTGTTCGTTGCCTCCCTGTGCCCAGTAACTGCCGCCTGTGCACCTGGGGTGTGCCAGTTGCCGCCTGCACATCCAGGACCACTAGCCACTGCTTTTTCCTGCCGCAATCCCTCTCTACTGGCTGCCAACTCCACCCCTAGTACCGGTCTGGGTGAATCGTTGTCGGACTTCTGTGCAATTCAATTTTCTATCTGTTCTGGTTGTGTTTATGGTTCTAAATGTTTGTTGTCCTTAATTTTGGTTGTGAGAGGAGGCACAGTGTGTCCACGTATGCCTCCATCTTGGCCGGAAGTCTGAAGTAGCAAAATTTTTTAAAAATATATAAATTGCCTGCTTTGCTCATTTAGAGTTCATGAGAATCCATGTTATTTGGAAGTTGAATGTGTTTTTTGGAAGCTGAATCCTTAGCATTGGATGGGGTGAGAGGCAGAGGCTGTGGTCAAGGGGGGAGCTCAGACAGCCATGCCACAGCTGTGGCACATGTGTGGGGCTCATTTGTCCCACCAGCCCAGTGTCTGGAAGGCTTGACAAATGTCAGTGAAGGGAGCAGGAGCAGGTGCAGTGATGCTGAAATGCAAACATGTACATAAGTGTTAACTTAAAATATCAAACACTAACTTGTAAATTATGAGTTTGTCTATGATTTAAAGCATCTTAATAATCCATATGAGCTAGTAACACTCATTTGTTTAAATAAAAGTCCCACAAGACATTAATGACAGGGGTGGGGAACCAGGTGTCAGTGCCACTGGTTAAATCTGGCCCTGTCCTCAGAAGACCTTAGGTATGGCCTGACCTTTGCCCCTAACTCTCCATGTAAACTGAGAGACAGCACTTGCACCCTCTCAGCATCTTTTTTTTTTTTTTAATGAGGGTTATAGACTAGGCAGCCCCTTCCAGACCTCATTGTCTAAGATCCTCTGTGTTTGGTAACCACGGGGCACATGTACCAGGTTGGAACTTTCCAGGGGAGGCCAGGATTGGAGCCCAGGCAGATCTGAAACATCAGATGGACAAAACATAGGAACTCTCATAGGAAATGTTTGTTCTTCGGTAGACAGACAGAAAAGCATTCCAAAATGCTTTTTCTGGAAGATCAGTCAAAAGGCAGAAAACAAGTTGAAAATACTGTAAGAAGAGGTCATGCACAATCCAAGGTCCACTATGGAATGGAAGAGAACATCTGTTATGGCACTAATTTGGATACGGGGAATTTTTAACCCTTTGCTGTACCTTAGAAGGGCTTCCAGCACGTAGAGGTGCTTAGAAGACATTTGTTGAATGAATATACAAATCTAGCTTGTCGGTCCAGTTGGAGATCAGGTGTGGAATCACTGAAGACCCAGAAGCCAACATCTGCCTAGTTTAGGAGCTGAGCTCTGGTCAATGGGAAGAGAAGGGCTGGGCCAGAGTGGGATGAAGCTAGAGGGAATCTTCAGAGATCTTTCTAGCCCCCACCTGAGTTTCTGGGACATCCGTCCTATGTATCGTGGCGTCAGTATGTACCAGGCATTTCACGTTAAAGCTGCCCTTGCCAGAGAGGACTGCTGCATGCATGGGGAGCCGGGAAGAGCATTCACACAAGGACGGCAGGTACTGAGCTGGTTGAGAAGGCAGAATGGAAGGAGACAAGGACTGAGGGCTCCAGAATCAGCAGAGAGACCTGGGTTGAATGGGTAGTACAGGTGACAAGGGGCAGCACCACCATCTCCTAAAGTTCTACCTGAGTTATTGCATTTCAGAGGATTGGAAAGTGAACTTAATAGCCCATCTTTATATATTAAATTGGGATGTGTGTATTCTATATGTATTAAAAATGGGTTAAATAAGACAATGATAGCTCAATAAAACTGGAATAAAATGAATAAAAATGGGTTATGCTATTTCCCAAATTTGATAATAATAATTTTAAGGCTTGGTTTTCAACACCCTTGTACTGTCCAGGCCATGCGTGTGTGTGTGTGTGTGTGTGTGTGTGTGTGTGTGTGTGTGTGTGTAACCCATTGCATTATTATATTCTTTATTACATAGACAGACAAGTTGGGGTGAATATTTTCTCCCTGCCATTTTTCTTGACTTCTTGACTTCAGGTTCTCTGTGTGTCCTGTTAGTCCACCCAGCACAATGCCTTAGGGTTGCTTTAGTATCTGCTTTGAGGTACAGTTAATAGCTATGTACCCACGTAGGAAGAATACCATAAGGAAACAACCCCACCCCTGGGTCCAGCCAGTCATCCGCCCTCCCCAAGCCTGCACATCTTTGTCTGAAAGCTGCTGCAGAAACTCACTCACCCCAGCAGAAGTTGTTTTTGTTCTGTGGAGACTTCTTTTAGAAGCTTTTCTCCTGGCTTTCATGATACAGAACATACAGGTTTTTCTTCTATTCTTTTATTGGTTCTTTCATTTTCTCCAATTTGAACTCTTCACTACATTCCCATCTCCCGTCTCCCCTGGTTCTTTATGGTCATTACCTCAGTCTCCAATTTAGTGAGAAGTTAGCGCCCGTGAGGCAGGAATTCTCCCCACATCTTGCTTCTGCCCCCAGAACATTCATGGGTACTCCTGTCCTTGCCCACACATGTATTATCTTGAAAACATACATAGTGTCATAATTAATAACATATAAAGTTCTTTTGAAAATGTCTTAACTCATAGCAGCTATTTCATTACATATTCCTTCAGGGTTAGGGCAGGGCCCAGCAGTCTGCGCTTTATTTTGCTTCATTTCATTGTTGTATTGACCACCTACTGTGTATACTGTCTCGAAGGACAAAACAGCCAGGGACCCTCCTTTCAGGAAGTCCACATGTCAGCAGAAGAATTCTGAGGGAGGTGATCCTGGGAAACACTTCTGTAGTTGGGAAACGCTGCACGTAACCGTTTACCCAGTCCTTCCCTTGCTGCCTCAGCCACCTCCTCTGTTATCCAGACATTTCTACACTATTGCTTTTATCACCCCTTTCCTAAATCACTGCCTCAACTCCCAGGGGTCTCCTCTAGGGGATACCAGAGCCATCTTTGTAACCCCACATCCCAACACGCCGCTCCTCCTCCTCTGCCTTAAACCCTTCGTTCTCACCACTGCATTGCCTTCAGGGCGAAGCCCAAATGCCTACCGTTAGCCCTGGCGGCCCCTGCAGCTTCGTTCCTCCTACATCCTCCCCTGCAGCTAGACCCATCCCTGCCTCCCAGTTCCTCCGCAGAGCCCTTTAGGGTTCCCTCTCCTTCAAACACCCTTCTCTTTTATTTTTCTGACTAACACTCTAGTTTTCAAAAATCAGCCCACATATTTCCTCCTGAAGAGCCAGTTCTGGGTGTCCCGCAGCCCAGATCAAGTGGTCCCTTCCCACCACCACCCTCTTCTCTGTGAAGGTCTCTGCTGTCGCTGGAGGCTGGTTAAATCAGCCACTCCAATCAGACTGGCAGCTGTGTACAGGCAGGGACGGTGTCATTTACCTTTGCATCTCCTGGACCTAGCGCAACGCCCGACCACAGTAGGAATTCAACAAATACTGTGTTGAATGGAAGTGAGAGTACTCCAGCATCAGGAACACTCAGTAAGGATCCCCGTTTATTTGCCTTCCACTTAGCTCACAGTTCATTCTTGGTCTTGCTGATGCTCTTATGCACCAGGAAGGTAGTAACCCCCTGGGAACTGTTCCTGCCAGGGACAGCAGCACGAGCCATCAGCTCCCAGCAATGATGGGGTGAGACCGTTAGGACTGCTTAAAGCACCTAGTGTTAATAGCTAACAGGATGGTTCTGTAAGCCCTAAGTAAATGCAGATCTTTAATCGAGGTAGTATTTTTAGCCTGCAGAGTGGCATCCCTTAAAAATTGTTTTCTTTTGGCAGATGCTTGCTCAGAAATCTGGCAACATTATCAACATGTCCTCTGTGGCTTCCAGCATCAAAGGTAGGCCTCTCTCTGGGGGTGATGATGCACACACCCACACACTGTCCCGACATATGGGAGCCAGCACAGTCCAAATCATAAACCCGATAGTAACTCCAACGCTGCTTCTTAAAAATCAGTATTGCATTCCTTAATCACTAGTCCTTTTTGCCTGAGCTGTAAACCAGTCATAAAATGAAATAAAAGGTTTTTTGCTTTGCCCTCCTTTTATTTCTTCTAATGAATATGGAGGTGAAAATGAAGAGGAGGAAGAAGGAATCAAGAGGGGGAAGGAAACATTTACCCATTCAATTAATCAGAAAAGATTGTATTCAACACCCACTAAGTGCCTCTGCTCCCAAAGAATTCCCAGTCCTAATGGGAGTGAGTGTCAGGCAAACACACGCCTTCCACAGTGTGACAGTCTCATGACAGAGCTTTGTGCGAAGTGCCATCACAGTGCTGGGGGGGTAACTGCCTGTGGCTGTGGGTAATGCCTCACAGAGACACCGGATCTGGGCCCTACTCAGGGAAGAAAACCTGACAGTGGTTACCGGGACACTTCTCTGTGCTCCCTTTCTAAAGGAGACTGTTTTTTTTTTATTTCTTCGATTGGGGAACCCTCCCCCACCCACCCCAGGAGTGGTGAACAGATGTGTGTACAGCGCAACCAAGGCGGCGGTGATCGGCCTCACCAAGTCCGTGGCTGCAGACTTCATCCAGCAGGGTATCAGGTGCAACTGTGTGTGCCCAGGTGAGTTCTGCCCTGTAGGGCTGTGACCTTGTCCATACTGCCATCTGGTTGCCACTGTGAAAGAGAGCTACATAAGCTTGTTTACTCTGTGTTTTATCATACCCTGTCATCGGGAAAAGTTCAAAAGAAAAGAGCATAGGCTTATTAAGATCATTGGGATAGAGAGGCAAGTCATTAGAAATAAGCCACAGATGCAAAGGGTTTAACGTTACTTATGTGCATGAGGCAATTCCAAACTACAAGGTTAAGAGACAGCACAGGCCAAGTCTTGGTGTCTTGGAAGCAGATAAAGATGACCTTTTCAGGGGAAAGAGGGAAAGTGGACATATTGTTAGGACAGCAGGAAGAAAGTAAGAGGAGCCTCCTAGAGGACAGAAAGCTGCTGAGTCATGGAAATCACCTGCATGGCCCATAAATTAAAGGGAGAGATTAACACCTTCCTTTGTGCTATAAAAAAGGGGGTCAGCAAATAAGGGCCTTCAGACCAAATCTGGCCACCACCTGCTTTGTAAATACAGTTCTGTGGGAGCACATCCACACCCAGTCTGCTGTCTATTGGCCTGAACCCCCTCATACTCAGGCAGAGTTGAGTAGCTGCCACACACCGAATGTTTCTCAAAGCTAAAAAGGTTTCCCATCCGGCTACTTACCAAAAAGTATGCTGACATCTCATGTAAAGGAAAGGAGAAAAGCAAAACTCATTATTTGTACTAAGGCCATTCAATTTATCTAAACAAAAGCATTCAATATCTTATTTCTTGGTATAACTTCTCCTTCTCTTAGTAACTGTGGGCATGTGTATTAAGTAGATATGCCCTTCCACCTGGCTCCACCCACCCCAACTGAATACGAGGTGCCTAAGAACAATTATTTACTTCCTTTCTGAAAAGAAATTAAACACTGCATATCCAGCATGAAAGTCACTCAGTAGTTCACAACTGGTAGTGAGGAGTTGGGGAGGGATATAGTTTCACAATTACCTGAGGTGCCTTTCAAAACCTGAAGGGCGTGCCAGAATTTGGGGAGGCAGTTGGTGGAGAAAACTGCACCGTGCCGACATACCTCGGAGGTGCTGTGGGTGCGTTCCAGACCACTGCAGTAAAGCAACTTACAATCTTTTTACTGGAGGAGGGTCTTGCAGTCAATTTGTGGAAGACTTAACAGGTATGAAACACAATAAAGTGAAGCACAATAAAATGAAGTGGCCCACCCCACAGGATACTCCGACATAATCTGTCAAGGTCTCTCCTCAGCGCGAACACCACTGACTTAATGGTGAAAGAGGGAAAACTACCACATACCCTGCAACCTATAGAATTTCCATGATTGATGTGTCCTGCTTAATTTTTCTTGGACCAGAAAGGTAAACATAGGTAACACTAACAAAAACAGGGACACGGGAGACAGTTTCACTGGGTTTTACATACTGCTGGTATGTAGAGTCGAGCTATTTTTGGTGGTATTTACCAAATGGAATAAATGGCAAAATGATTTGGAAAATATGGTAGTTTTAGCAGCTGGACTTTCCAGGAGCTTGGAAAATATGTTTCAAGCTCTCTGGAACAAGGAACCAGCGTGACTCACTGAGCCAGTCACAGAAGAAAACCTGACTGGGAACGGTTGTGTCTGGGATGGGGCCAGAGGTGGTGCAGTCAAAACTCTCCAACACTGGACTCGTGCAGACTGTGGCATGGCGTGTCGGTCTGTGCAATGGACACAGCAAATAAAATTACATAGGTTTCAGGCATGCAATTCTATGATGTATCATCTGTGCATCGTATTGTGAGTTTACCACCCCAAGTCAAGCCTCCTTCCATCACCATTTATCCCCCCTACACCCTCCTCCACCTCCGGCAACCCTCCTTCCTCTCTGGTAACCTCTAGGCTGTTGTCTGTGTCTGTGAGTTGCTGTTTTTTTTTGTTTGTTTTTGCTTAATCCTTTAAGTGAAAGATGCCTTTAGCACATGTTGGAAGAATGTTCTTTAAAGAGGCTATTGATGAGAGAAGTGAGGAAATACTATTGAAAAGGGGATCTTTGTTATGCAGCTTCAGAAAGTTCATTAACTATTCCCTGCAGTAACATGGAAGGTAGAAAACACTCCAATGGACTGGGTTATCCAGCTAAGGCAATTTCCACCCAGCGTATTCAAAAGTGCTGCCCGCTTATAGTAAAATGTGAGGAGAAAGAGAAACTAAAATAGGGGCTGTTAATCAAAGACAGCCAGAATTTGCTGATTTTGAAGATTCCCAGCCTCTCCAGAGAAATGGCAAATGATGATAAGATTAAGAAGTGGTTTTCAAGCAAGCATCAAATCTGTGGCATTCTTGGGAGCATGGCCTAAAGATGAAGCTGAAGATACAACTGGAAAATCATTTATTATGATCTTAGAAAGATCATGTGATCCCTGGAGTACTGTCAGGTAGGGAAAAAAACAGCCCTCTAAAGAGAATTTACAGACACAGAAATAAAGAAAAAAGTCTGGGAAACTTGCTCTGTAGGAACTTGAACTGAGTGGAATTTAAAACTCTCTAGTGTCATTCATTTTTTTAAGTGAAACAATTTCAAATTATGTTTTTTGAGAGAAACATGAGACAGTGATAAAAATAGGAACTTGAAACCAATGAAAATAGACAAGATGATGAGGAAAATTTAGAACACCAGAATTCCGGAGGACTGGGACCGTCATGGAGCCGTCCTGGGGATCTCCAGGGTGAACCTGACGGCAGGAACGGCTCTGAGAGCACCAAGGCAGGCTGGGTCCTTGTACTGCTGAAGGACTTCTACGGCTGTATCTACATCTCAGGATGACTGTGAGGATTACTTGAGACAATACATGCAAAAGTACTTAAATCCATAAAGTATTGTGTTAACATAATATGACTGAAATACAGGGTCCAGCACAAACAACGCCCCTTTTTATTACAAAATCATACGCATGTAATTCTGTAATAAAACAATATCACACTCAAGCACAACATATAACATTTTAGGTGAAATGTTCAAATTACAACTATAAATTATTGCGCCCATTTTATTACCCGACCAACCACACTCAAACAGACATTACTTCTGCTGGATCCTGTATATATGCGTATATATTGGGAATGCTGGGCTGTTCACCCAGAGTCTTTGCCTAGCATCAGAAAGAACTATAGTCTGTATTTTAAAAGTCATAGAAATGTTATTAAAGAGGTTATAAGCCTCTTAAATAAAAAGGTAGGCAGGTAGAGGAAGTCATGGAGAAGGATTTCACTGATTGTCATATCACATGGAAAGGAACTTTAATTGTCAATTTCTTTTTTCAGTTAGAGTAAGTAACAAAGCTGAATGTCTCCTTTTGATTTAGGAACAGTTGATACCCCATCTCTAAAAGAAAGAATACAAGCCAGGCCAAATCCTGAAGAGGTAGGTGTATCTATTCTTTTAAATGTGTTTAAATCTTCTGGGGAGAAAATGTGCGCTCTTCCTTACCTAAAGCAGACAAATTCAGAATCAGAAAGTAGAATGGTGGGTGCCAGGGGCTGAGTGGGTGGGACTGGGGAGTTGCTCTTCAATGGGTTTGGCAAGATGAAGAGAGATCTGGAGATTGATTTCACAACAGGTACTGTACTTAACACCACAGAACTTTACATTTAAAAATGGTTAAGATGAACACTGGCCAGCTGGCTCAGGTGTTTAGAGCATCATTCTGTGCACCAAAAGGTTGCATGTTTGATCCCTGGTCAGTGCACATACCTAGGTTGCAGGTTCGATCCCCAGTCAGAGAGCATAAGGAAGGCAACTGCTCAATGTCTCTCTCTCCCTCCGTTTCTGCCTTCTCCCTTCTCCCTTTAAAATCAATTAACATCCTCTGGTGAGGAGGGGTTTTTTTTTATGTTTAAAAATGGTTGAGATGCAACACGCCAAGGCCATGTAGCTAACATATAACAGAACCAGGATGTCCTTGGACCATTCAACTCCAGATTTATACCATTTCTTCTGTGCTATGGCAATTTTGCCAACAATCACAAGCATGAACTGAATAACTCCTACATGCAGTGCTGTTAAGAATAATAGTTCAGGATGTGAAGCTTGGAAGCGAAATGTTGTAGAGGAGGATGCTTAGAAACAGACAGTAAGGAGATTTTGTAGGCCTACAGAAGGTCCCCAGGCCCTGTGGTCTCTGGCTGTTGCAGGAGCTTTGGAGGAGAGCCAGGTCACGGATTGTAATTTAGCAGCTCCCTCCCTTCCCAGAGTGGGGAAGTCACAGACCAGAGCCAGGAGAGACCTGGATGCTTAAAGTTGCTGGAGGGATAAAGACACAGTAAGAGACACACAGCCAGCAGTGTACCCCACCTGGGGCAGTGGTCACTGGCCAGGACAGTGCCAAAGAAATTAGAGAGCCGGCTGATACCTGGAGATGGGAGAAGAGATGGGCTTCCACTGGTTGTGACCCAGATAATCTGTGCATTGGTAAAGAGAGTTGGTTTGTGTGGAAAGCTTGTTCTGAATGGCCATCTGCAACCAAGGGGAATTCGCTCAAAAGAGCTCTCAGCCATTGTGCTAGGAACTCTAGTGCTCAGCAGCTGGGCCAGTGAAGAGGTAGGAGTGGGGCCTGATTTGCTCCCACTCAGGACACCACACAGTTTGATCAGAGGGAAGCAGCAGGGCCTCGGAGGGGTAGCAGAGCCCAGAGAGACTTAATTCAACAGGGGAACTGAACTGAGCTGAAGGGACTCAGTTCACAGTCCCCAGGCCAACAAAGAGGGAGGAGGAGGAGGGGTGCAATTTGCTACCATTCAGCGCATCTCACAATCTGATCAAAGGGTTGCACAACGAGGTGGGTTAGAGGCGC
The DNA here is from genome assembly GCA_004027475.1 of Anoura caudifer. Lineage (NCBI taxonomy): Eukaryota > Metazoa > Chordata > Mammalia > Chiroptera > Phyllostomidae > Anoura > Anoura caudifer. The sequence goes on along the minus strand of PVKU01005386.1, from coordinate 11,721 downwards.
TGGCCTGGCGCATATGTGCGGAGTGGACAGTATGGGCCGCACAGCGCTCTGAGGGTGCGGGCTGGAAACTGGGCACCTGTGATTGCTGTGCACCAGAATGACCCCCATCCTGGGGGAGTCACAGGGAAGGAAAAAAACAGAGCCCAGCCCCCTCTGCTTGCAGCATCCCGGAAGACCAGCAAAACCCGCTTAGTAGGTTGAAAGTCAGCAGGAGAATTTTGTTTTTCCCAGTGTCAGACAAAAAGACCTGGAGCTGAGAGAAGACCAAAGAGATCCAGAAAGAAATCAGAAACCAAACACCAACAGCTGAGACAAATTTCACTTTACTATCTTTCAGAACTTGCATTTTATTTTCTTAATTTTTATTTTTTATTTCTCTTCTTTCCATTTAATTAGGGTTTTTTGGTTTTGTTTGTTTGATTTCATTGTTTGATTAGTTTTCTTTATTCTCCCTTTGATACTGCATTTTAATTTTTCTTCTTTCACTTCACTCATATTCCAGTAACACACTAGTCTTCATCTTTTAATTTTTATTCTTCTTATTCAGATTATATATTTCTTTTTTTATTATGTGATTTCATTTATTTAGCATTCTCTTTTTTTTTTTTTTGTACAATTTTCTATCTTTTACTCCCATCCCAGCCCACCGCCCCAACCCTCCCACTGTTACAGCACAACAGAAGGTCCGTTATTGTCCGCTGCCTTATGGAAAGATGCCTCTCAAAGCCAGAGATTTGTGAAAAGGGAAGGAAATGTTTATTTAATGCTATACAGAGTTAAAGTAGCGACTTAACTTCTTCATTAAAATTTCAAAGTCCTTTAGGATACCCACAGCCTCCCACAGTGCTTCCTATCTCCCCCTCCCCTAATTCAGGGTACCATAATTGCAAGGAAGAGAAGCACACGTCCGGGATCCAGGCTCTTGACACTGTCAGCTGTGTCATCGTCCAGGCAGGATCTCTAATTAATCCAAAGCCATGTGGCACCTTCTCATGGCCTACTGGCAAGAGTTCTTTCCACCTTCTTTCAGGCAGTCTCTCTTGCTCCTAGGCCACGCAGCCAAAGGGAGCACCCCAGAGCCACGTGGTCCTTCTTCTACCAAAGCTGTGGGGAAGGGGTCCCCACTGTGGCAAAGCCACATGGCTTTCCCTCTTCACCAAAGCTGCAGGGGTCTGTACTCTGGTGAAACCATGTGGAATCTCCTCCCTCTGGCAAAGCTGCAAGAGGGTCTCCACTCAGGCAAAGCCAAGTGGAAATTCTCTGCTAAAGCCACATGGTGATTTTCCCTCACAGGGCTGTGAGGGTCCTAACTCTCGTGAAAGCATGTGGATTCTCCCCGCAATGGCTGCCGCGTCTCCGTTTAAATCCCCCCACCAAATCTCTTCTGTACCCCCATTTCCGACTCCTGCTACAATCAGTTACACCTGCCAGCATTCCCATATATTCCAAGTTTTTTGGGGATGCCATCATGAGTCTAGACAGGTGTGTCCCCATTTTCTGGAGCCAATCCTCTCCAAGCTCCCACGCAGGCATTTTAACCTGGGGTTCTTCCCCCAGTCACATCTTAGGGGGAGTCCCTTCCATCCCCCTGGCTCAGACCATGGCCACAGCTATTTAACACATCTAAGCTACCAGCCAAAGGCTATAGATATGTTAAATGACCATGCCATGGATTAGCAGCTCTGCATGTCCCTGCTCCATGTGTCCCTTCCCCCAACTCATACCTGTGGGGGAAGGGTTGAGGACATCTTATATGTCCCTCTAATATTCCCTGGACACCCTGAGTTCTGGGCCCCATTCCAAATCCCTATTTTTGGGGCCCCCCTCCTGTCTGCACCCTACATCACCACCTCCCTCTCATTTCCACCCCCACCCCCTAGTTTTTGTCCATGTGTCCTTTATACTTGTTGCTCTAAACCCTTCTCCTTTTCCCCTGAAATTTCCTCCCCTCTCCCCTCTGGTGACTGTCAGCCTGTTATCAATCTCAGTGTCTTTGGTTATATTATGCTTGTTGGTTTGTTTTGTTGATTAGCTTCCTGTTACAGGTGAGATCATATGATATTTGTCTTTCACCTACTGGCTTGTTTCGCGTAGCATGATGCTCTCCAGTTCCATCCATGCTGTCACAAAGGGTAGGAGCTCCTTCTTTCTTTCTGCTCCATAGAATTCCATTGTGTAAATGCACCATAGTTTCTTGATCCATTCATTTACTGATGAGCACCTAGGTTGCTTCCAACACTTGGCTATTGTAAATTGTGGTGCTATGAACATTGGGGTGCATAGGTTCTTTTAGATTGGTGTTTCAGGGTTCTTAGGATATAATCCTAGCAGTAGAATTGCTGGGTCAAAAGGTAGATCCATTTTTCATTTTCTTAGAAAACTCCATACTGCTTTCCACAGTGGTTGTACCAGTCTGCAATCCCACCAACAGTGCACTAGGGTCCACTTTTCTCCACAACCTCTCCAACACTTGTTATTTGTTGCTTTGTTTTTGATGGCCATTCTGACCAGTGTGAAGTGGTATCTCATTGTGGTTTTAATTTGCATCTCTCTGATAGCTAGCGATAATGAGCATTTTTTCATGTGTCTCTGGATCCTCTGTATGTCCTCCTTGGAGGAGTGTCTATTCAAGTCCTTTGCCCATTTTTTATTTGGGGTCCTTGTGTTGTTAGAGTGGAGTCGTGTAAGTTCTTTATATATTTTGGAGATTAAACCCTTGTCTGAGGTATCATTGGCAAATATGTTTTCCCATACAGTTTGTTCTCTTTTAATTTTAATACTGCTTTCTTTAGCCGTGCAGAAGCTTTTTATTTTGATGAGATCCCATTTGTTTATTCTTTCCTTTATGTCCCTTGCTTTAGGGGATATACCAGTAAAAATGTTGCTGCGTGAAATATCTGAGATTTTCCTGCCTATGTTCTCCTCTAGGACTTTAATGGTATCATGGCTTATATTTAAATCTTTTATCCACCTTGAATTTATTTTTGTGTATGGTGTAAGTTGGTGCTTGAGTTTCAGTTTTTTGCATGTAGCTGTCCAATTCTCCCAACACCACTTGTTGAAGAGGCTATTTTTACTCCATTTTATGTTGCTGCCCCCTTTGTTGAATATTAATTGACCATAGAGACTTGGGTTTATTTCTGGGCTGTCTGTTCTATTCCACTGGTCCATGTGCCTGTTTTTATGCCAGTGCCAGGCTTTTTTGATTACAGTGGCCTTGTAATACAGTCTGGTGTCAGGTATTGTGATCCCTCCTACTTTGCTCTTCTTTCTCAAAATTCCTGCAGCTATTCGGGGTTGTTTATGGTTCCATATAAATTTCTGAAGTGTTTGTTCTATGTCTGTGAAATACGCCATTGGTACTTTAATAGGTATTGCATTGAATCTGTAAATTGCTTTGGGTAGTATGGATATTTTGATGATGTTGATTCTTCTGATCCATGAACATTGTATATGCTTCCATTTGTTTGTGTCTTCCTTGATTTCTTTCTTCAGTGTTGTGTAGTTTTCTGCATACAGGTCTTTTACTTCCTTGGTTAGGTTTATTCCTAGGTATTTTATTTTTCTTTTTGCCATATCGAATGGGATTTTTTACTTGATTTCTGCTTCTGCTGTTTCATTGTTGGTATACAAAAATGCCTTTGATTTCTGGATATTGACTTTGTATCCTGCTGTTTGGCCAAATTCATTTATTAGGTCAAGCAGCTTTTTGGCTGAGTCTATAGGATTTTCTATGTATACTATCATATCATCTGCAAATAATGATGGTTTTGTTTCCTCCTTTCCGATTTGGATGCCTTTTATTTCCTTTTCTTGTCTAATTGCCATGGCTAAGACTTCCAATACTATATTGAATAGAAGTGGTGAAAGTGGACAACCTTGTCTTGTTCCTGATCTTAGTGGAAAAGATTTTAGTTTTTGCCCATTGAGTATGATGGTGGCAGTAGGTCTCTCATATATGGCCTTTATTATGTTGAGGAATGCTCCCTCTATTCCCACTTTGCTGAGTGTTTTTATCATAAATGGGTGCTGTACCTTATCAAATGCTTTTTCCGCATCTATTGATATGATCATGTGATTTTTGTCTTTGTTTTTGTTTATGTGATATATTACATTTACTGATTTGTGAATATTGAACCATCCTTGCATCCCTGGGATGAATCCCACTTGGTCGTAGTGTATGATCTTTTTAATGTATTGTTGGATACAGTTTGCCAATATTTTGTTGAGGATTTTAGCATCTATGTTCATCAGTGATATTGGCCTGAAGTTTTCTTTCCTTGTTATGTCTTTATCTGGTTTGGGGATTAGAATGATGCTGGCTTCATAGAAAGAGTTTGGGAGTCTTCCATCATTTTGGATTTTTTTTGAATATGTGAAGGATAGGGGTTAGCTCTTCCTTAAATGCTTTGTAGAATTCTCCTGTGAAACCATCTGGTCCAGGGCTTTTGTGTATCGAGAGTTTTTTGATTACTGCTTCAATTTCATCTGCTGGTATTGGTCTGTTCAGGCTTTCTGCTTCTTCATTCAGTTTTGGAAGATTATATTTTTCTAGAAACTTGTCCATTTCACCTAGGTTTTCAAATTTCTTGGCATGCAGTTCTTCATAGTAATTTCTTACAATCCTTTGTAAATATAGAACTGCCTTTTGAACTGGCAGTTCCACTGCTAGGATTATCCCCTAAGAATACTGAAACATCAATTCGAAAGAACCTATGTACCCCAGTGTTCATAGCGGCACAATTTACAATAGCCAAGTGGTGGAAGCAACCTAAGTGCCCATCAGTAAATGAGTGGATCAAAAACCAATGGTACATTTACACAATAGAATACTACACAGCAGAAAGAAAGAAGGAGCTCCTACCCTTCACAACAGCATGGATGGAACTGGAGAGCATTATGCTAAGTGAAATAAGCCAAGTGGTTGAAAGACAAATACCATATGATCTCAACTATAAGTGGAACCTAATCAACAAAACAAACAAACAAGCAAAATAGAACCAGAGACACTGAAGTAAAGGACAAACTGACAGTAACCCGAGTTGAGGGGGGAAAGGTATAATGGGGAAAAATAGGGGAAGGGTCATCAATGAACATGTATAAGGGACTCATGGACAAAGCCAAAGGGGGTTAGGATTGAGGATAGGAGGTGGGGGTGGGTGGGGTGTTGGGAAGGGGTAGGAGGAAAGGGAGACAACAGTACTTGAACAAAAATAAATAAATAAATAAATAAATAAATAAATAAATAAATAAAATGGTTGAGTTGGTAAATTTTACATTACGTGTATTTTACTACAACTTTTAAAAAGCCTTCTTCTTTAGTATCAACTTTCTGATCTTTCACAATGTCTGTAAGTCACAGTATAACAAAATAGTTTGAGTGTATAGGCAGTCACCGTAGCCTTGCTTGATCTGCTTAGTCCACAATGAATGACAGTAATGATATTCTCACATATTTTGTATCATGGATGATTACGGCTCCAAGGCAGTGGTACCTCTGTAGACTCACCTCGCCTTTTACCCTCAGAAGGAATTGCAGGTGAGTGCATACTTCAGCTCAAGTCACTGATGTCTGGTATGGTTTCTGGTCACAGGCACTAAGTGATTTTCTGAAGAGACAGAAGACTGGAAGATTTGCAACTGCAGAAGAAATAGCCCTGCTTTGTGTGTATTTGGCTTCTGATGAAGTAAGCATTCCTCCTCCCAGGGAGTTCATTATCTTAATCTTATTCAACCATTATTTGCTCATTAAAAAATGTCACCTTAGAGAGTTATGGCATATATATATATACTAAGATGCTGCAGTTACTAGACAGATCTATTCTGATTTAATTTGCTCAAAGAAGGCCACTTTGATATGAGTTGCCAACTTTTCCTCATTCAACTTTACATGTCACTAAATCTACAAGATTTAGCAAATAAATAGAGGAGTGAAAAAAGTGCTCAACTTTATAAAAGACAAATGCTTTAAAAAAAATGCAGTTTGGGTAACCCTGGTTCAGGGTAAGTCAAACAAATGAGTCTCCAAAATTATGAGAGTTTCAGGTGCAATGGAGAGAGAGTTAAAGAGATTTAATTGTGTTTAGGTGTAAGAAACACAAAATTGGCACTTGGTGTTTTTCATTCTACTGGTTCCTTGTTTAAAAGACTCCCACTGGCTCTTTTTTTCTACGAACTCTTACTTGCATGTCATTGTGTATGGATATTCCGAATTCTGTCTCTTTCCACTTTGCATCTATTAAGGAACCAGTTTCTTCTTTAACAGCAATTCTGTGTTTTAAAATGGTAAACTAGTGCAAAAGCAGAAACTATGCTTGTAAGGCATAGAGCACAAGAACATCCCTATTTCTTTTGTCTTTGAATGTTACATGATGGGGGAACTACAATGTATGCAAAGACAGGAAAGGGAAGTAAGTAGGTGGGAGTGAGAAGGTGTTACTAATCAGTTAGTTCCTCTTTACAGGAACTTGGTGCACACCAGGTGGTTGGTGAATGTGACAAATACGGGGTTTAAAATGTTTTAATGACAAAGCAGTTACTACTTCAGAGAACTATTAACAACAGTTGTTAAAAGCTGGGGAACTTGTTAGACAAATTATTAATTAAGCAAGTATGTTGGCCTTTGTGATTTCTCTGAATGCATATCTTCAGAAGAGCTCATTTGATTTTAGAATACAGCTGATTAGTTGAATTGCCCTTGTTTATCCAGAGCTTAGGTTACCAAATATTTGGAAATATTTGGCTTGGAATGTGCAACAAAAGGACCTTTGGGCTTTTAAAGGGGCCCAGAGGAGTCCGTAAGTATAACCAACAGCTTGCCTTGTAAAAACTTGGGATAGTTGGGGTCATTTTTTGGTAAAGTGATTAGTAAAACCCTTGTTTATCTACATTATGCAATTGGTTTTCACAGAATAAACTTTTAAAATTTCTGTGCTTACATTATGCTGTCTTTCCTTGCTCCCTATTCCATTGTCTCAGGCTTTAGATAAATTTAAAACTAGAAACACAAATTTGACTCTTTACAATACATGTTTAAGTGAAAAGATTTTTCAGCCTGTACTACAAGGAATCATTTTACCTTTACTTCCTTGGAAAATGAAAAAATTCTGTGGAAAAAAAATAGTTATTTGTTTTAACTCCTTTAGCACAGATTTGTATCTAAAACAAGTATAAATTTTTTAAGAGTTTAATAGATTATAATAATTATTTTCATACAAATTTAAAATAAAATTTTTATCCTCACCCCAGGACATTGTTCCATTGCTTTTAGAGAGAGTGGAAGGAAGAAGGAGAGAGAGAAACTTTGATTGGTTGCCTTCTCGTGCATGCCCCAAACGGGGTGTGGAACTTCAACTTGGGCATGCGCCCTGAGGAGGAATTGAACCTGTGACACTTTGGTCTACAGGACAGTACTCCAACCAACTGAGCCACACTGACCAAGACCATGCAAATTTTTAAAATACATTTAGTGTGCTTCAGTTCCTGTAATTGCCTGTGCATATTGATCAACTGTATATACAGAATCTCTTAAAAATTTTTGTTTGGTAATTGACATGGCCACTTTATGACTGACACACTTGGTTATATTCAAAAAGGTTATTAGTGGCATAAAATTCAGCTATTTTAGAATAGTTCTGAGTGTCAAAATGAAAATGTATTGTTCTAGCCTATATTTTATTCTAATTTGGGGAATGACCATATGTCACCCAACTTCTTAATTTCCTGATTCTGAGACCAAACACCTAACAGACCTTGCTTAGAATGTGATATATGCTAAAATACCAGCCAGAGGCCAGACCAAAAGAACACTTGGCAGTTTTAAATCATCCAAAATCTAATTCAGAGTTACGCAAATTCTCTTTGTTAAGTGTCATAGAAGAATTGAAGAAACACAACCTGTGTTAAACCTGGTTAATTGTTGTGTCTCCTTGTGTTTATCACTACAGTCCGCCTACATGACAGGCAATCCTGTCATCATCGATGGAGGCTGGAGCTTGTGACTTCAGGATCTCCTTGCTGGGAAGTCAGGCCCTTCCTGTCCACAGTGAACCTGGTTATGGAGAAAACTCACCATTACATCCTTCTTATTAATCATATAGGAATGAAAATAAGCCCTTTCTAATGATGTCATTGCTCACAAGTCCAGTTCTTTAAATATATTAATCTCTTTCTAGTCTCCTCTACAATCACTGTAGATGACATAAAAGATAATGAACTCACTGCAAATGGATAGTTTAAAAATAAACTGCAAGTTACAAGCACATAAAGTAAAATGTCAGTATGAAGGAAAAAAGAAGGTTTTTTTTAAAAAGGTATTTCTATTCTACCTCTATTTCACAATATTCAAATATTTTATACAGTTCTGCATTTGTTAGTGTATGGGAATTAAGTTTAAAATCTTACACCTTTATCAACGAATACCAAGGGTAAGAAGTAGTTTGGCTTCAATAACTTACATTAAAAGGAGTTTAGTCAGAACTATTGCTGATCTGTTACATAAAACAAAAATAATGAGCAGGTATTTGTACTTACCGGATATCATCACTTACAGTTAAGTACTATTTTCTTACAATTTAACTTCTTGCTCTAACTAAAAAATCCTTATTAAAATAAGCAATGATATTTGACATGGGCCTAAATAAATATAGTTAACTAACTTGGCAGTATTGTCAGTTTGGGAAATATTTCTTTAATTAATTACAGATTTTCTTCACTGAGTTCCAGGATAGCAGACAAGAGGACATGGAATTTGGAAATAGTCTCTAGACAAATAAATATAAATGAACCATGTAACAGAAATAAGTAAAGAAGAAAATAAAAATTCTGAGAAAACCTAAAGTAAATTTATGGATGATAATTCTATCAGAGATTATTAGAAAGAAGTTTTTTCTTGTTCTTTCAGTTACACAGTTTTATTTTTATTTTACTTGTTACTGTGTCAAAAGATCAAATGGTATGATGCACATATGTAGTAGCTACTCAATAAATTAAGTGGTTATACTTAGCCTTTTCTCTTTAATAATAACAAAGGAACTATTGAAATGGACAATAAACTGATAATATTTTATGAATGAGGAAGAATATTTTGCAGTTGATAAAAGTGAGTTAAAACTGACAGGAAAGGATATTTTGACTGGTATTCCCAAAGAGTCCATTGATGATAAGATTCAATTTGGGGTCTGGAGCACGTACTACTCTACCAGTTCACCTAGACCAAGTCACTGAATATATGTTGGATTCTAGTTTTCCAGTTTATGAAATTAGGTAATTGGGCCAACTGACCTGCATTTCTTTTGGGTGTATCATAACGAAAATGCTGTAACTTCTTATCAAGTGAGGTACGGAACCTTAAAGTTTATGTTATGGAGCACTTTACACTGTGAGCGAGTACTACACCTGTGTATGTATAGCTGTGAACAAATGAATTCTAAATAAAAACGTGATGATTCTACAAAATGCATTCTATCTTTAACACATGTCCCCTCATAGTTCTCTCAGAGCTAACTATAAGCTATAAAACATTATAAACAATAAAAGCAAAGTAAAATCTAGCCCAGTAGTTCAAAGTTCTCCAAAGTCATGCTAATCAAATCAGGTGATGTATCAATAAAGATCATACGACTGAAAGAAATGGAAAACTATGTTTCATTCCTGCAGTAAGAAAAGGAAGCTGGATGTCACTAGAAACTTGAGCAAGCTTTAGAAGAGGAAGGGTTCAGTTTAGGAAAATCATTTTAGATGCTCTGAAAAAGCTTATTGGATAGAACGTAGGTTCATCCATTCTTTCCACAAAGGAGGACCTGAGAAACAAGAATGAGTGGTTTCTGGCTGGTGGAGGCGTGTACTTGGTGAACAGTTACTTGACATTGTTCTTGCCTGAAAAGAGGTGATAAAACTGGCACTTGCTTAAAGGAGTGAAAAACAGGTAAGAAATTTCTTATTTCAGATGGAAATTAAAATTACCCCGAAAGGGACATGTGGGCATATGCGCACACTTAGTTGGAGGGGCAAAAATACAGAGCAAAGGAAGGCAGGGAAAAAGAATCAAGCAGCTGATGGAAAGGTTAAAACCTAACAATAAAGAAGTGGTAACGGTGGAGGAACAAGTCTTTTATCCTGCTTAATTGGTCAATGGAAGAAGACTCCTTTACAAAATGCAACTTGAAAGGCGGCATTAACATCGAGAATATAGAGGTTGGTGCAGGGAACCATAAACCAGCCACGGCGGTCCCGCCTTCACTCTGGCTCCCGAGAGCCAGCGCTGCTGGGGTCTTCGAGCACCACTCCGCGCCCGGCTGTGCGCTCCCAGGGCGGCCTTTCCTGGCAGCTCACGGGAAGGACGCGTTCATCCGGGCAGCAGGGGTGGTGAGGCGGCCCAGCGGGAACAAACGACTGAAGGACGCACGGGCTGCTCCGAGGTCTCGGGAAGTGGCCTCCCGGTGGTCTGCCGTGCGAGCCCCGCTTCCATGCCGCCTGACCCCAAAATCAGCAGGGACCCGTAGGGACCCGGGTTTGCCCGGGGTGTGCTCCTGCTTCCCCGATGGTTGCCCCGCGCGCTTGCGGGAAGGCTGGGCCGCAGTCACCGCGGCGCGCCTACAACCGGACAAACTGCAATCATCACCTCCTCCGGGCTCCGCCTGCCGTGATCAGCTACCCCGCGGCCCGGCGCGCTGCAGCTGGACGAGGCTCCCTGGCAGAGCTTTTTAGCCCGTTTCCTAATCACCGGGCAGACGCGCCAGAGACCGCGAGGTGAGTGTCCCTGGAGAACACGAAGGGTGCAAAGAAAACCCTCCAGCTGCGGGAACCTTGGTGGCTTTGCCAGGCCAGAACTGGGAGCGGGCCTCCAGCTGTTTCTGTTGTGTTGTTAGGCTGGGTTTCTCTCGGTTTTGTTTTAGTTCTGAAATCAACCAGATGGTGCTGCTACCGTGGGCTAGGTTAGCACTCAGAGGTGCTAAGTACTGTCAGATCCTACTGACCGGAAAAAAGAACCACCTGTCAAAGCTCACGCTGAGTATGTCTGTGGCTTCTTTAACTTTAATACCAGGCATCAGTTTGTTATCTCATCCTTGTTCTCTCTGGACTACGGTAAAACTTGTGGCCCTAATAATTAACAGCAGAAAGGCACCGTTTCCTGACAGCACCCAGAGAGAGAACTTTCTTACCCAGGTCAACCTCCGTTTTCATCGAAAAACTAAAACGGCCTCTGTAATGGGGCCTCCACTGGACATTGTTGCTGCTACACAGTACTCATGAAATTCTGGCTTACTGCTTCTCTCCAAGTCAAGAGTGAAACATTTAAATTCAGCAAATACCTGCGTGTCTTCTCTGGGCCAGGCAGGCATGGGGATAGAAAACACAAATATGAGTCAAAGACAGTTTCTGCCTTTTAGTAGCTCAGAACCCAAAGGATCTGATCATAGCAACAATCATTAGGTAGTGTGCCGCAGTCCAGCTGCAGCAGGATCCAGGGGGGTCCCGAAGGTGGGTAAGGCGTCGGCGCGTGGAGATCAGGCAACGACACACCTCAGAGGATGGTGAAGCACTGATTCGTTTATTACAAGCACAAGTGGATTTTTATATTTTCTTTTTTGGCATAGCTCAACATTCGCAGGTGCATAGCATGATCACTTAAGCAGAAAAAATCAATACAAAAGTAACCAGGAACAGTACGAAAGTTCTCAAAGATTCAGTTACATTAAACAAAGATTATTTTGACCAGGA